>WOFM01002325.1:0-17082 GCA_011428145.1 Ericerus pela
TTCTACTATTTGAATAACGAACAACTATTCTTGAAGTCAGCATGTAATCAGACGCCACGGGGACATTATCGTTAATTTTTAAGAAAATTCAGTATTACAACTTTTATTACTACTACTATTTTGGTATCAAAAGAAGCACATATTTTCACAAATGACTAACTCTTATACAAAGAAATATAGATTAAGACTGATTTTGGATGCTTAGGATACGAGTTTGCCACAGATGTGTGAATCAAGAGTAAGTATATAAGGCAACATAACATACGCTAAAGTACTTAAAAAATAATCTCATTAACCTCGAAACTTCTGTATTACCTCGTATTAATTTAAGTGTGACTATGTAAAGTTAGATTATAGTGTATGTTTATTAATCGATTGTGAAATTTGTCTAAAAGCCGTAAGCTCACTCTATAGCCATATATATATGAAAATTGTCAATTCACTTGTATCTACTATCAATAATATTGCTGATGCAAATAAAATAGAAATTTAAATTGCTTGATATTTATATTTGCATTATTTACAAATAACAGATAAAAATTCAAATTTTTATGTAGGTTAGTCTTTTTCTCTTGTAAATTTGTTGTGGTGCTGATGTAATCCATACTTTTAACTACTCTTACTAGAACTCTACCAATTTCAGCTATAAAATTATATGGTTTAGTTGAGGATAAATTATTCAGTTAATGAATTTTTATGTTTAGTGCAAATAGGAAATGAATCTATCAAACCACGCAGAGGAAATAAGTTAACATAAGTATAATTGAATTCCACAATTAATATCTATAATATTACCTGCAGTTACATTGTGAACAATTAAGTACTTTTAAACAATTTCCAGCTTTGAATGGATTTTTATGCCTGCTGTAACACCTTGGCTGAGTGGTCTTCACTCTGTTTTGCATGATGCCTCTTTTTCCATCGTTTAACATCTCTGTGCCCAGATAGCTTCTCATTACCCCTATGATTGCCTTCTGGCTTCTACATATCGCATTAAGTTTCTTTGTAGACCTATTCATGATATCTTAGCACAGTCGTATAAATCACAAAAAATAATGTTGAAAAAAAGTATCTCTTCACACCATAACCGCTGGTAAATGTGTATTGTATTTTAAAAAGTGTTCAAATATTCTAGAATAATTAATTTTCTATTAATTCTGTTAACCTACAATATATTTCTTTTCAACTATTTTGTGAAACGATTCTACTACTACACCATATTACGCAATTTTTGGATCCCAACAGCTACTTCAAAACATGTCGGGTCAACACCACTTTCAACAGGTTTACCCTCCTGAGTGTGTGAAAAAAGGATCAATTTTACAAAATGAAGAATCAAATCTTGTTCCTACGAGGAGGATATTCTGAAAGAAAGAAATCTTTCAATTTGTAAGTTAAAAATTATAAATATTAATATTTTCCTTCTTTAATTACCTAATTTTTTTTTACAGATGGAGGGAAAACCAACACATGGGCATTTCTGAGTCTTTTCTAACAGAACCTCGTTGAAAACTATACTTTTTTTCATCTTTAAGATACATAGTTTTTTTATGAGTGTACTTACTATTTCTGTAAATGTAATATCTGTAAATCAATACCTATGCCTATTCCTCATAATTGTTTGTTAGTTTTGTGTTGAGGAAGAAAAGGTAATATAGAAATGAATTGTTATAGTAGTAATAGGTAAGAAAACAATTCAAAGTTAAAGATAAAATAAATTAAAATGGTATATGGTTCGAATATTGCACTGAAAACAAATAAAAAATTGAAGAAAAAATACGTCTATACATAAACAAAATATTGTATGGTTTAAATATTTGTTACTGAAAAGTAAATAAAAAATTGAAGAAGAAAAAAGTACATCTATATATATAAACAAAAATGAAACCAAATTCTTAAGTAAAATACAAAAAAATTAAAAAAATTTCTTAAGAAAAAAAAAAGTTTGCACATACGTACATAATAAATAAAAAGTGGGCTATAATATTTGAAGAGCTGGGTATTTCATTATATTCTTTTTCAAGTTCTTTCACATAGTGAAGGCACCTACATTGTTGGGGAATTGTATGCTGGTTTGTTATGCACTCACACAATTCACAATTCTCTGAGCACATACAGACCATTCTAGCAACTGTAGGAATGTAATGAAATGACATTCTCCGGTGAATGACACATATCTGAAGCATCCAAAATCAATTATATCATCATAAGCACATACACCCTCAGTAAGTTTGAAAATATGGGCGAGTCACTGCGTAATAGCTACAAAGGGAAAAAAGAAAACATTTGTCAATTTTTTTAATTGAATTGCTCTCCTCTGCAAATAACTTCGTTACCTATCGTAATTATTTTTTGTCTTGTGAGATATTCAGCTGAGGGAATGATTGTGATACCCCAAAGTTTGCACTTTACGAGTAACGCTGAACCAATTTGTCATGGACACCATCTATAAAATTTATTGCATACTTGGCTAATTGATAAAAATATCTTCCGTGGAGAGGAACTGAAAAATTCTATTTACACAATCGTTGTTCAGGTCTGTAATACCTATTAACAGAAAAACAAATAAAACACCTTTTCTACATATCTTACAGAATTTCCAACATTAATACTAATTCAGGGAAGAATGACAATGATTTTGTATATGGACTGAGTAGAAGTTTCTTCCAGTATAGTTTTTCTTATTATTCCTTTAAAATACTCTATATTGGATCAATAGCTATAAAATTTCATATAATTCAACAAGATATAAATTTTGGTAGGGGCTAGCCAGTGGTTACTTCCAGTACCACAATTTTTTTTTTTGCTATAAAATGTTTAATTTTCCAGCAACAACTTTGCAATTTATAATTTTATTTATTTATTGTAACATGCTCAGTTTTTTTTTTTGTACAGCAATACTTCCGATACAAACCATACCTACTTTTTCTATCAAATGCTGAATTTTGTACTACTAGTCACAAATTTTGGAACAGGGAATGACTATAAATTATTTTAACATACCATTTATGTATAAACTTACAATTATTGTGACTCAAAATTCATAATTATTTTCTCAAAAGCTACTTTTACTTGCGAGGTTTGCTGTCCTAGTTTTTTTTTCAAATTGTAAAGCTGGGAAAAGTGAAAAATACCTAATATTAAAGATTATTTACCCTATTCAGCTTTTTCCATAATAGATGCCTTGATGTTTTGAGAACCTCCATATTCTAGTAATTGAGAACCTCCATTTTCTAATAGTTGTGCTCTGTTGTTGATATCTTTTGAATTAATCAAATTATATAGTGAAAAAATAATTAGTGATACAAGGATAACAATATTTTAAGCCCATTAGACTTTTTTTTATTTAGCACTAAATGTTTAATTTTTGACCTATATCTTTTAATTTTAAAATGAACATTTTTTTAAAGGTCTTACAAGAAAATGTATTATTTTGTTTGGAGCAGTGGACCTACACAACTAATCAATTAGAGAAATTACAATTGAAAATACGTCATTTGCTTTTACTATAATTTCTTCAAACCTTTTCCACCTATGTATTTAGAATATTTATTCGGTTACATATTTTTTCTCAATTTCATCAAAGCATTTCTGTTAACTATTTGCAAAGAAAGACAGTTTCAAAATCTTTGTTGATTTTGTAGAATTATTTTTCATACTTAAATTGATGCATTATAATGCTGTGTAAATCATGTTAATTCTGACATTTCTAATGGTTCTGATTAATCACAGTCTAGCTAGATAGGTACCAGTGTAATTGGATTAAAAATAATAATTTTTTGGGGGTTTCAGTTATTATTATAAAGCAGATATAACATGGCGGTAACACATCATATAAACTTCATACAATTATTGGGACTATCAAATTTGAAATATTTCTTGAAAACCTACAGTTTTTTCTTTTGAGTATGCAGAATTTGTCATTGTGTAAGTTAGTTTCAAATTAGAATACTTTAAATTACTTAGAACCAGACTATTACTACAACCATATCAAACACAATTAGCTATAGACACCTACTTAGGTACTAAAACGTGATAAACAGGTTTTAAATTTACTTGACTTAAGTAGCTCCACTGCTTCATTGAATAACTCCATTGCTTTCCAAACCCATGTCATAGTCTTGGAATTTCATTCGTTTGTTGATGTCTGATTGTCAAACTCTTCAAAGTTCACATACACTGGCATACTAAAAATTATTTAAGAAAAAAGAAAATCAATAGATACTGTTTTTTTAGAAGGATAATAATAACGAAGAAAATTGAGAAATTTTAAAAACGTACTTGTTTTCAGGTTTAACTTAAATAAAAATCACAACACTATATAATTATAATATGAATAAGTTGTATAGGTACTAACTATACTCAAGCCCAGAAAAATGTAGATTGATAAATCTAAAAAAATTTAACTGAAAAATAAAAAAGTTTCAAATATGAGAAAATATTCACTTTTAAAAATTATAAATAAATAAACCACTAGAAAATATAGTTTGTTCACTAAAAATACTCAAATGAAAAATTTAACTTACAAATAAAAAGATCCAAATATGAGAAAATAAATAAAACACCATCAACAAAACACCACTAAAATAAAACACCAATAAAATAATTGTATGTTCCCTAATAAATTCAATATAAATCACATAAACTGATTTTCTTCTAGAGGAAACTGTTCCTGCTCAGGAGACCAATGATATTGCAAGTGAATTTTATTTTGTTCCTTACTAAAGTTTGCAACTACATTTCTCCCCTTAAAATCTCTTCCAATTAGAAATAATATTCTATAAAGTTGAGCAACCAATCAAGTGAATAGAATTTTACTCTTCTATTCTTCTAAAGATCATCTTATATTTAGAAACTCCCTCATAATCATCTTGAGATTGGTGGAATTTGTTATACATCACACCCCCGCCCCCAAATCTAAACATCAATAGAATAATTAAATCAAAGACCAATGAGATGAGAGGTTCTCTCTCCTTTTTTGTCAAGTATAGGAATCCTTTCAATAGATCTTATTGAATGTTCTGAATTTCCTTGAAATATCAACCTGAAGGAGTCATTCATTCAGTACTAAGAACCTGCAAATGAGAAGATAGCATTCAAGTATTCTTTTCTAATAATTGAATTTTATTAAAAAGAATAAGGTGCAAGAGAAATCTATGACAAAAAAACTAACATTACTAAAAAGGAACAAAAAAAACAAGATGAATAGACTCCAAAGTAAGATTTCTTCTTTTTCTCTACACTAATCTTTCTCACCAATACTATTCCCACTTTCTCTTTTTTTCTTCCACCCGCAATAACAAAAGCAACAACAACAGCAAAAAAATAATAACAACAAAAATAACAGCAACAAAGAATGACGAAAACAATGGTAAAAGGTCTCGTCACTTTCCTTTTACCTAAAACCGGTATATTAGCCTGTAAAATAAAAATGCCTTCTAACACAAAATATTTCTGCAAGGAAGGAATCACACTCATTCTTACACTTTCTCTTCACTAACTGGTATTTTTACTGGAACAAAACAACCCTATATTGGTTATCTACCATCAACCTTCATCTGTATTTTTTCTTTTAATGTGTTAGTGTGCTCAGACTGGTTTATCTTCTTGTTACTTGAATGTATACCACTACTAACAACCCTGTCATCTAAAAACTCATAGTGTTGACAAACATTTTCTCTTCCTATTCCTTTTTTTCATTCAACATTGAATGAGCCTGGGTTTGCTGAGTTTTGTAGGCATTGTGAACACAGTTGAAGAATATCCCTTTCCCCTCCACCGCAAAATACTTTGCACAATCTCTCTCGCCAATGCTATTCCCACTTTCTCTTTTTTTCTTCTACTTGCAACAACAATAACAACAGCAACAATAACAACAACAAAGAATTCTGCGCCAAGTACTTCTTTTTATGTTTCCAAGAGACTGTCTTTTTGCTAGTAGAAGAATCAACTTTTTGAACCGAGCTAACTGAGACTTCTGACTCTTTTTTATTGTAACATTTCCTTTTAAGACATTCAAGGCACATTCGCAGATAGCTATAATTAACGAGTTGTCTGCATGTTTGAGAAATTCTATTCTCTGCTTAGTATTCATCTTTCCAAGAGCTCGCAGCAGCTCAAAGTTATTTGTAATGTGTCGAGACATTGTTGTAGTATAACTGATGAACACATACTGAGCAATTCAATTTATTTACTTTTTCTTTGACACGTAAACATATTGATGACCATCAGTGGGAAAAATATTTGCTCTAAATCGATATTCATCAGGTGTAACTTGTTTTAAATCTATTGGTAAATATCCATGTGGAACTAATGTTGCATCGTAATATGCTTCTTGTAAAAATTTTGGGTTTTCAGGACACAACTGTCTAGCTAAATGTTGAACTTGAGCTTTGTCTCGTGGATTTTTGAAATAAATAATGTAATGCGCATTCAATGATATATCTCTTTGCCCTTTTCCTTGATGAAATAAATTCTGTGTGATGAAAAAGACACCATATTTTTATGGTGACAACCTTTTGTAAACAAATCCACAACTTTATTGTTAGATTCACGCATCAAATCATCAATAATTATTAAACGTGGTTGTTTATCCACAAAATTTGCTTGCGGTAAGCCCTCTTCAAATCTAATATAGGGATATTCACCATACCAACTCTGCCACTCTGCATAATACCATATTATTTCCACAAATTTGGTATCACATATCACCCCTACATTTTTCAAAAATGTTAATACAAATTAAGTTTTACCACAACCTGAAGGACCTGCCACAATCGCAGCAAAAGGATGTTTCCACTTTGGATCCATCTTTTACATTGACCTAATTTTTAACAATTATCAAATAAATAATCTCCAATATTTTTTATTGACTTTTTTTTACTAAAGCTAGCAACACTGAAAAAAACTTTTTTTATTTTTTAATATTTAATAAAGTTGGCAACACTGAAGAAAAATACGCACAGCCCTTACCGGTAAACTGGTTTAAGAATTTTCCCTTTCCCTTCCCCGTAAAATACTTCGTACAACCTCACTGGCCAATGCTATTCACACTTTCTCTTTTTTCTCTGCCTTACACAGGTAAATTAGGCAAATGTGAAAATTGCACTATAGTGTAATAACATGTAGTCACGCTGATCTTTGTAGTTATGACAATATTGATTTTCAGAATCTGGTTACAGGTTTAAAATTGTACGTCATACTTTCTTGAATTAATTCGGTGAAAAATAGGTCCTGCCTATCCGATCGGTTGCCCATTAGGATAGATTCCACTTTAGGATTCATCAAATGCTTTACTTTTCATAAAATTATGCCGGAATCAAACATTTTTTGTCGATGGAGGTTTCCACTATTAAAATGAGTCCCTTAAAGATTTCACGGCTATTGCGGTTCGGTGGGAACCAGAAAATTTATCCTCATAAACGCCAAAAAAAAAACGAAAATATAAAGGAAACAATGGAAGTACGATACAGAATCCAGATCAAAACCATTCAAATACGCTGAGAGAACAAACAAACGAAAAGCCTAACTTTACAAAAACATATTTTCACCCCCCACCAAAATTGACGCTCTGAAACCGTCTCTGTTTCACTGTAAGCGAATTTATTATTACAGAAATTTGAAAGAGAATTGAAATATCAACCCCAGAACGAGTTTAAATAATATTGTGGTTTGAAACAAATTTTGTAATGCTGTTCTTCCATCAGGCACTAACGACTATAATGGAACTTTGGGTGCTGTTAAAAATGTGTGAGATCTCCACTAAACATGAGCCTTCCGCTAACGTCTGTTGTAAATTTCTTCTCGATTTCATGTCATCATCGTCTGTGTATCCAACTAAAAATGTAAGGTTAATTCTTTACAAATTCTTTGACAAACGATGAAAACACAGATAGTTTTTTTGTTTTCTCTGAACTAAAAATTCTTATTAATTAGAAAACCAAAAGAAACATTATTTATCCGTTTTAGGTGCGTAAAAAATATATCACAAATTACGTAAGCCTATTATACGTAATATAGTCTACTCTAAATTCATGTACCACTTGTTGTACCTACCTATTCCAGAGTTGATATGCATGTTATTCTCTTTCATTATAACACAGTGGCTCTGAAAAGACTGAAAATAAAATTAACGAAACGGAAAATCGTTTTTGAAAAATGAATAAATTAACAACAATGCAAAGGCTGAAAATAAGTTTTGTTTATAGTGATAATTTTATGCGAATATGTTTATTCACGAATGAGATTCGTTTTTCTTTCTATTCTTGTACCTTTTAAAGAACGAATATAATTTTATAATATAGGTACTAATTATTATTATTATTATTATTATTTTTTTCTAATATAAAGATGCGTCTTTTTTCTCCCTGACGTTGTTCCTTTAGGATGTAATTATACCCGAGAAAAAAAAGAAATGAAAGTATAAAATTATTTACCATTATTACTCTCATAATTAGCTGAAAATAACGATGAAAAAAAGAATTTATTTCTGTCTTAAAACGTTGTTAAAAACAAACTTCTTTTGCTAACTTTTACAAAATTTTTCTATTGTCATAAAAACCCGTCGGCATATTTATGTTTGTGACGTTTGAACTATAATTATGTAGATTTTTCAACGACAATAGTAATATAATTTCCTTTTTTTTTCTTTGAAATGAATAATTTATATTCCAAATATTCCAACGGTTGAATGGGTGACGAGAATTTCCTCGGCAATATTTTGAAATCGTTTTGTTCTATAAAATACCTTGGCAGATGAATGAAAATAACTGGTCTATATTCTATAATTATGCAATTAACATAATTAAATTTCGTTTGTAAAATACGAGAGGCTATAAAAAGTTGAGAATTGATTCCTGTTTATTTCTCATAAATTTTATAGGGAACAGCCGTTCAATGTGATGCAGAAAGTGCTAATGATGATTTAACTTTAATTATTGTATTTAAATATTATGATTATATTATTCTTCCTTTTAGCTGACAATAGTAGGGGAGACTCGGGCATAAGGACTCACTTTAGTTTGGAAAATCATTAAAAAAAAACTACTGGGCTCAAATCTCTCAAAAATACATCATCAGCAAGGGTAAAACATTTGGCTTTAACATATATTTTTTTTAAAATATTAAAAACATTTTAAAGGGTTGAAATTTGAAATGTAAAAATGTCTATTTTTTGGATTCACCTCAAAATCACCCCGGCAAAAGGAATCTCCATTCAGGGCAAAAGGAATCTAATCTAAATCTAAAAACGGACGTCATTTGTATCCATAAAAATATGAAAAATTAGGATTAGAATTTTATTTTCAACTAATGAATAGAAAAAGAAGAAAATTAATTATTTTTTTCAAATTTAAAGACTTCTTCTGCCTGAATTGATGCAGAATTACCAACATAAATCTAATAGAATCATAGTCTGTACATTCTTCATGGGCTCATTTGGAACAAATGTTACACTGGAGCCACTCCTCTTCATCTTCAAAAATGAAGGAGTTACAGATAAGACATGGATAATCTGAATCGTCTGTACTATATTGTTCATTTAACGGCCAAAAGAGGTGGTAATGTACCTAATTAGAACCACTTTCAGTGTTACACCATACACGAGATATCTAAAACTGGACAAGCATTAATACCTCTATAATAATTTAAATATTCAATTTATCATCCACAACTACCGTGGATCTTAACGTATGTGAGAGACTCAATATTTAAAACACAAGGTTGAATTAACACTTTAATAAAATATAAATTGTAACGACAACAGTACATCAAATAATACGTTAATTATTATACAAAGATTTAATATATGGGATTACAAACCCTTTAGACAAGACCTGTCTATTCACTAGTAGCTCTGTAGAGAGGCTCTAGGTACTACTATTTAGGAACAGTGTCTTTTTCCTTCGAATCGAGGGTTTATATACTCGTTCGGGGTATGTAAGTGTATGTATTGGATAGGCTAAGTGAGGGAGGGGATTGTTATTATAGGGTTGTGCTGACTCGCGATATACTAGAGGGACAGGCACAATTAGGTCATGAATATACAGACATTATATCTATATATGTAAAATTAAATACGAATAATTTAGTGGTTGTTTACAAAGAGCTATAGGATTTTTAATTATTGATGAATACCTACATTTTTAGTATTTTAAAATGTGTAGACGAATATGTTCGTCATATTTAAAAACAGATGAAAATATGCGTTACAGTTCATTTTTTTTTTTCATTTTTGTCCATTAATAAATTTGATTTACAGATTTTTTCTTCCCTCTTTCTTTTTTTTTGACCCTCTTTTTCGGGGATTTTGATTTTATTGGCTTTTTATTCTCTCGGATTCGATTTTTCCTTTTATAATTGTACACCATTTTCAGCTGTAAAAGATTCCAAGTTACTGCAAATTTTGTATAGAAGCACATTATGGGCAAAAGGAATCAGTGATTCATTTTGCCTGGAAGTTGGTTCTTCGAAAAAATGAAAAAATAAAGTTTACTTACTCAATAATACCATTAATATAATGAACACTGGTGAAAAAACTACACAAAATTTACCGTAACTCAGAACCTTCAAAAAGTTCAATAACTACAAAAATTTTTAAATTATTTCATTTTCATTTTCTTGATTCAACGAATCTGACAGCAAGTTTTCACATTTTTGTTTATCATCAAGAAATAAAAATAATCAGATTGGGGATTTTAATGTTGCCAATTATGCAGAATATGAACCTCTGTGGAATGACTGTGTTGCCAATTTTCTGCAACAACTTGATAAGAAAATATTAAGGAGATTCTTTTTGCCTGGGTGAGTCCTTATGCCCGAGTCTCCCTACATTGTGTGACAAATGTAATGTGGGCTATTTTCTTACCAAAGGTGATTGCTGCAAATTTAACACGAGTTAAAATAACCCATAAACACTCATCGCACACTATACTTTTTACAACTAATGCACAAAAAAAAATTATAGCAACAACTCCCACTTCCAATAAAAAAAACTTATTAAAGAAATAAATTTTAGGAATATAGCTGAAAAAACACAAAAATGGGAAGTTTTCCATTATTTTGTGGATTTTTTTCATTTATTTTCAAACAGCTAAAAATATTAACAAATTATAAGGAAAGTGGTTTCAAGTAAATTTTTTCCATTTTCTAGCAGTACTAATCCCAGATTTACAGCTTAAACAAGGGTTAAGGAATCATTGAGTGAAAGAAGAAAGGTTTCTGGATTTCAAAAAAAAATTTTTCCATCAATTTGCGTTTTTTTAATTTTCTTAATTTCAATTATTAAAGATGATTAAAAATTAAACGCAAACTAAATTCAGGTAATTTTCTCCTCTTTTCAGAGATACTATTTTCAGTTCTCCAGCTGAAATATTGATTGAGGATCATTGAGGGAAAGAGGAGAAGTTTATAGATTCCAAAATACGGGAAAACTCCCATTAATTTGCTTTTTTTTTGTTTATTTGTTGTCAATAGCTAAAGAATTAAAAAATTATATGAAATTTTTTAAATTTTATCCGCTTTGATCATTATAAACCCCAGCTCTCTAATTTAATTAGAAGCTGAAGAATCATTTGAGACAGTCTTTTGAAAAATGAAATGTTGTGTGTTGATTGGGTCAGCAACTGACAATAGTTTTTCAAGAAATTACTAAATAATAATATTAAAATGATTATATGTTTGAATATTTAACACCATTTTGTGCAGGATTGGGATGTGCAAGAGTGTGTAAAGTACGTACATACTCTTGCGTGGGATTTGAATGAGCGAAAGATTGTAAAATTTACCACCTACTTCCAGGCCAAACCTTTGTTTGTTTACATTCGTTGAACAGGCATGTAAATTTGTTCTTTTGTGCACGTGTTCAAAAACAGAATTTTTTTGGTGCAACTGAATCATTCAGTTAGTTGTCAGACAAAACTTATCTCTGTTAAGGAAAGAATGAGACATACCTACACGCGTACCAGAAACTATTCGTAAATGTCATTACCACATTAAGCCACAAGACTAGTTAGTTCTGGAACCTTTTCCATAAGTTATTTGATGTACTTTGAAAATATTTTCACGCATAACAAAATAATTCTCAAACGCTATAACATATTCTTATATTTTTGCTACCACATGGGAGAATTGGTTGAAGGATGAAAGTATGAATGGCAAAATCAAAACAAAATATGTAAAAAATCAGGCAAAATCAAACATGCATGTTTCAAAAGCAGAGAAATATCAGGGATTCATTATGTTGTAATCGAGTAATCAAAAAGAAACCATCCGTAATGATATTTTATCTTTACAAGAAAGGTAGATAAATGTTGGGAATATGTTCATCAACCTAAATTTTAACCAGTGAACAGTAAACACATTGTGGACATATGGATAACTAGGTTGTTGATTTTTCTTCTTTTTCTCAAATAAATCCCAAATCTGACACTCTATATAGTGATAATCACCCAACTTTCAAAAATACGTAAGTATCTTTCGAGAAAACGAAGGTTGAATTTTAATTCATTAGAATCCTCATGCCCCACAAGAGAGCTAACATAACAATAAATTAGATAAGAAAGACCGGGGTGCCATGGAACACTTTTTTCCTTTTTGTTTCTGATGAAAGCTAGAATTGAGTTAGAAATTTGGGACCAATAAATTTAAAAAGAATGAACTTTCATCTACAAAACAAAACCAAAAGAAATAGTTTTTTTCTGATTCCATCTTAAAGAAGGTAACCTTTCTTGTTCTACGGTACACTACTCTACTGTACGAATAGTATTAAGGGTGGTGTACCGTGGTATATGTTAAATCCCATAACAAAAAAAAAAAATTAAACCAAAAAATTTAATTTATTTTATATACAACTTGAAATGCAATGCATCTAATTATATTTAGATAACATATGATATCTGATATTTAATAATTATTTTAATAAATTGAAAGGTATTTTTAGCATGTTCCATGGTACATCAGAAAATTTCATTATTGTACACTAGGTTCACCTTCTTACTAAATTAATGTTATATTTAATTTAACTGCTTTTGAGTATTGGTAACTCTAAATAATTAATTACTGATTATAAAACTTCTTTGAAACACATCCAAATATTTTAATGCTCAACTTCTCTCACATTAGTCACACTTTTTGTGAGTTATCAAAATTTTACTTTTGGTATAATTTCGATAAATGGTGTAATAACTTTTGAACAACAAACTGGATGATGATAGTAAACAAATGAAGTATGTAGGTACCAGGTGTACAATGTATAATGTATGGGACCAGTTTGTCCAAAATTAAAGGGATTCAGTTTTATCCATGGTACACTTGTTCCATAATGCTCTGTCCCCCCCCCCCGCATAAATTTTTGTGCATGAATAGTGTGCGAATTCCTTAACAATCGGCTGATTTGATGTATTAACGAAGTCAAATAAAATATATACCATTCATCAGCTTAGTAATGATGGAAAATAATTATACTGTACCCTATCCTCCCACATTACCCAAAAATCACTCTACAGTTTATCAATAGAAAAGTGTTCGTTTCAAAGGTGTGTACTAGTGTCGTGGCATTTTGGTTCATGCATTTTGGAAAAATTTGTAATAACTATTGACGCATGCGGCTATGTATGAATTAAAATTAAAAATTATAAGTAAATAAATTCACCTTTTTGAACGCCCCGTGATCAAATAGACCGTGGATTTATCTTACAGCCTATACCTTATTTCCTTCTATCGTAGCCTAAAAGTTAGGCTACGTGTATAATCTTGCTTCCCTAACATAATCTCGTCAAATAGAAACTTTTTCTACATATATATAAACTTCTGCGGACCGGTTCTCTTTTCTTTTCCTATTTCACGTCAACTCATTTCATAATTTCATAATTTTTCCTGTCTATTACCACTCCTATATTTCCATATTTTTCTTATCATCCACCACGTTCATCATACTCGTCACATCACTCTTATACCCACCTTTTTCCTTCTAAAAACTGTTGCCGCGGACGAATTTCTTTCCGTATCTACGTGTATTTTTAACCCTCCACTTCCCATCCATTGGTACCTTGACCTCCGACGCACAGTTAATTAATTCTTACCTTTTTTTTTCATCCCCTCTAACTTCACAGACGGACTGCTTTTGGATCCGGGCTTCAAATCTTTTTCTCTAGTCACTTTTTACTACTTCTATTTGGATGCTCGATTTTATACACGCGTTTTTCTTAATCATGTCATATATTTGTTAATTTTAGACGACATTTCATGTTATAAATGAATTTGAAATACTTCGCGGTATGAAATATCCGTGTATTTTCTCTTTTTATAATACACTGAATTTTTGAATATGATGTGTTAACTTTATTATGGCAAAGAGGTAAAAAGGTATGTACAGTTTTTAATTATTGGTTCTCTGGTTTCTGTGTTGTTTGTCCGCGATGTAGGGAATAGCCGTAGCACGGGGATATAATAAAATGGTCCCCTGACATGGTCTAAATTGAGTCCACGGACACCTGGCAGGCTATTCTGGGTTGGGTGGTGGTAATTCTGTGGTCACCATCCAGTGTAGGTGGTTTTTATCAAAGTCCTGGGGCTGTGTCAATGGTTGTATAAAGAATTGGTTGGCCTTGCGGGTAGTGGTGGCCGTTTGTGACCCCTCGCATACCACACTATAACGATGTGCCCCAAGCTCTCTACGCTCGTCTCTATAAATTATTTCCAATAATCACATTTGATCCATCCTCCCTAAATTAAAACGAACTGTAGAGGGGTAATACTTTTTAAGGTATGTTTTCTCAAATCTAATTACTACGCAACAACTGTGGTCACAAGGATGAGACCACTAATTCATAGCACTTGTTTTCATATAAGTAGCATCAGTTAAAATTTCCAAATCGGCACTATTACTGTAAACTTTGTATCTGATTTTTGAAGCAAGTGATTTTTATGTTTAACATTTTAAAACTAAGAGGAGAATTATAAATTTTTCTCCAATTAATTGATTTTCTGGCCATGAACTATTTTTTATAAGTTCTAATAAACAGAATTCGAAGAACCATATTTGAATTTTTTTCCAGGTACCAGTAGCCATTTTGAATTTTTTAGTGAAATTTGGCATATAAAACTTGATTTTATGTGAGAGAATCTTGACTAATATTTTGGATTAATTTAAAATTAATTTTCTCATCCTCCAATTAAGTAGAAATAATTTGAATTTAAAATAATTATCTTCCTTTTATATTATTTTATTTCGGAAGAGTAAGGGAAGACTACCTTCCTTAAAATTTTAAAGTTTTAAAAACGTTTCTTTCTCTGTTATTTTGTTTCTACATGTTTCATTAGTTTCATTGTAATATTGAAGTTTCATTTGGTCGAGGTCCTATTCAAATTAATTGCCAATGAATCTCAAAATGTACATAATATGTACCTCTACTACTTCTATTAACCACCATCGGATATTCATGAATTTTTGTGCCATATAATTTTACAGCTCTAAGTACATCTAAATGATCTGAAGTCCACCAATGATGAACTTCTTCTACAAAACTGTTACAATTATTTGAAAACTAACACTTGTTAAATGTCATAAGTTATTCTATTGATCCAGGATTCCTTATGTAAAAAAAATTAACAAATAATTGTCATTTAATAATGTAGGTACTCGATAGAAAACTTATTTCGTGAATGAAGAAATCAATTTTTTTCAAGTCATTAGTTTCTTTTTAATTTTAACTGTACTAATAAGTAGCACAACTAAAACAAATATAGCCTTTCTAAAATTATTTATTGGTCAAAATCCAAGTCTGCTTTTTTGAAGAATAGCAACAATAAATTTAATCAGCAACAAAATTAGATTCAGACTTACAAGCATTTGAAACCGGATATGTTAGGAATTTTTATAATTTTCCCACAGGACATTTTTAAATAATTGTTATAAATTTTTAAAGAAATATTTAATAGTTTCGAGTCGCCTAAGCATTAACCAACAAGCATTTTGTCGTCTCAGCTTTCTGAAACGTGCGTCTCATACAAAACTTTACGATGCTAACATTATTATTAAATTATTTTGCATAAATCTATTTGGAATACGAAGCTCCGCATGTTTGTACGAAAGATTATAAAGGTAGGCAGTAGATAAATTCAAGAATTTTCACAGGATGATTAAGCTTATGAAAGGCTTATTACTAATTCGACATGAGAGATTCAAAACAATTTCCCGAGTGGGTTCTTCGAAAAGCAACAATTCCAACTATATACGACAATTTTAGACTACTACCTAATACTGGTAGTCGAATATGGTTATGGGTCTCATCAGCCCATTTTTAAAAGGCGTGAACTGCGTGGAAAGACCTTTGAGCTTTTCAGTTTTTTGCTCGGAAACACGACAATTAAACCTTACGACCGCATTTATCGGTAATTTTGACGATGATAACACCATTACGACGAAACGAACTTTCAAAATTTGTATCCTTTAGTCGTCATAAGCGCACTAAACAATAATACAATAATACTTCACTTCGAATCACATTATCCACTAAAGGGAAGAAAAGAAAATCATCGCTTTTATTGCCATTTAAAGCAAAACGAAGAAAAATAGAGAAAGAAAGTAAGATCGTGGTATGGGAACAAAAAAAAAAAAAAAAAAAAAAAAGAAGACAAAAATAATATATCTTCCTCGCAATTTCGCTGATAGTATAAAAATAGGCGAATGCATTAACGACCGAAATCCGACGGTTAAAGTTTCAAGAAAGTCTGTAATAAAAGCAACGATAATTGGATTATAATATTGTCGTTTGTAATTTGCTTTAAAAACTGAAAAAAAAAAAAAAAAAATTAAAACTGTTACAAAGCCTACATTGTATAGAGTCAAAGACAACATTCATAGTACTTATACGAGAGAAATGTTTTTAAAACATTGTAAATATTTCAGAATTTTTATCTGATTTAATACGAGAATCGTTTCATTAAAAATTTCATAAACTTTCTATCTTGGTCAGAACAATAATCTTGTATTTCTTCAATAAGTGCATCACAATGTGAAAAAAATTAACTCTACAAAATGAAAATTAAAATACCTACACAAAGTGAGAATACCTATCTGGTTGA
>WOFM01002326.1:0-20075 GCA_011428145.1 Ericerus pela
TTGCGACCTGTATCGCATCGGAAATATTTGTTTATACATATACATATAAATATATCCGTATGTATAAATGTGTACAAATTTCTAAAAATGGTACCAAAATTTTCGTTGAGTCATGAAACGAAAAATGTACTAGATCTCACCCCTAAATCTTTTCATAAGAACGAAATTAATAAGTAGATTTTCGTGAAAGGCTCACTTAAATTGTGGTAATACCTTATGACATTATTGTACAAAAATATTTTTAGGTCACGTAACAAATAAGCAGAATGTGCTTAATATTATACGATATATTGTTATGAGTTTCACGTTAAGATCTGTTGATAAAATCTTGAATTACTAGTTGAAATTGTTTATTGAAGTAAGAATATTATTAAAAAAAAAAAAGATTTCACTGTATTAGGCAGGATTTGGTTTTATGTACTTATCACTAAAGGGCTTTTCCCCTTCTCCGTTTTGCAGCCGAAGCCCCTTTAGTGTTGCTTTTTCTCGCGCTTTGTGCGTCGGTTTTCAAAAACTAGCACAGGTATTATTCTTCTTCTTCCCTCTTCTTCCCTCTTCTTATTCGTCTTCTTTTGTTTTTCATTTTTATGTACTTTTTTTTTCCCCAAAAACAAGCATTCGTTATAATGATGTATAAACCTGTAAATTTTTCACACAGAATTTTCCACTAGTTTTATTACTCATTAGCTTTATCAATCTGTAAGAATTTTTTTTTTTTTGAGTTGGTGAAAAATAAATTGTATTGAAGAATAGGCATCATTTTAAGAGCAGTAGTGGCAACTTTTATGTTCGTATGTTGCATATGCTTTCACAAAATCACCAAACTTAAAAAATAGGGAGACCTATGATTTATAAATTCTAATGTTCTTTTATGGATTGATATGTTACGAGCGATATCGGTAATTATCGATCATATTTCGGAAATTCGTGAGCAATAGTAATGAATTGAATTTAGATAAAAAATAATAATGCCTTGGTACTGATTACCTTGTATGAGTACAGAAAGAAAAAATTTCAATATGTGTCGATACTTATTAAGATATCTCATTAAAATATGTTATGTAACGTAAATTGTTTTTTAGATATCCTTTTACATCTCTTTACATCTGTTTACCCAGTTTTCTTCCAGGAAATTGGGTCAATGAGGTGTTTGATTTAAAAATAGATTGCAAATCTAAACTCAGCGCCTCAAAAAATATTATTAATGATGTATCACTCAATAATATCTAAGCATAGTATCTCAACCGCCTGTTTGGGATGACAGGGGGCTCAATAAGGAGTTTGATCAAAAAATGGATTGCAAATCTAAACTCAACACCTCAAAAAATATTATTAATGATATATCACTCAATAATATCAAAGCATATTATCTTACCCCTCTATTTGGGCTCACAGGGGGCTAAGGAGGGGTTCAATCTAAAAATGGATTAAAATGTAAACTCAGAGCCTCAAAAAACAATATTATTGATGTATCACTCAATAACATCCAAGAATATTATCTTAATTCCATTTCTTGGGCTACAGGAGGCTGAATGAAGGGTTAAATCTAAAAATGGGTTGCAAATATAAACTCAGCCCTCAAAATAAATAACTCCTCAGGCACTACCAAAAATTTTTTCCAAGGCTGTGCTCTAATGTAGAAACAAATAAGGAATAATTGGTTTTTGAATTTGTCTATAAATAAGGGGATGGGGGTACAAGTGCACATCCTTTCATCCCCTCCCTCACAGTCACCATGAACTTTCTAAATTGATGAGCTTAACTGAACCAATGTACAAACACAGGAGAGTGAGGAATGAATGAATGAGAAACCTGTGAAAGAAGTGAAAAGTTTGTTGATGTATCAATTCTATGACATCACACCCACTGCTCAAAAAATATCACGTTTTTTGACAATTCAACTTTACCATTAATTTTCTCCCATTCTATCCAACCAATTTTAATGTGGTTTTCACTGATATTTTTTATTTTTTTAAAAGAATTTGAAAATATGTTTACTGAAAATCATGTCCGGTACCCTATTGAGCATTTTATAGTCAAAATAAAAACAATGGTAATACCGAAAGTATCGTCCGGCCGATCCGTACCAAAATCAATATGTCTGGTCCTTGGCTTAGTACAAATGTTCGTACCAAGTTTCGTAATTATCAGATTAAAATTACAATTTGTACTGTAGGAACAAGAAATTGAATTTTTTTATATATATGTGAATTTAAGTTATTTGTATCAAAATTTTCCTGAGGTCATGAAACAAAAAACGCTCCTGTCCCCAACCCTGAGGGTAATACCGCACCAAGCGTAATAAGTAGATTTTGTGAAGAAAACCTGCTTAAAAAGATTAGAAAAAGTCAGTGTTGGAATTCAATGTATATTTTCTAATTTTATTGTATATCAAGTATTGACACTTTTATAACTTCAAAGTCTGAATAATAAAATTCATACAAATAAACTTTGCAAATCGCCATGAACATGTTTAGTCATCTCTCCTGTTTTCCTCATTAAGTACTGAAAAGCATTCAATAGTAAGCATAAGAATGAAAATTTGTTCTTCAGCCAAACTGATGATAATTTCATCAGCTTTGCTTCGAATCTAATCCAAATAGGCTGATTGGTATTTGAAAACAATGCGGCAAACAAAAACTGCGACCAATAAGCTGATTAAAAATATACTGAGCTACTTTCCTCTTACGTTATTCGTTTTTACCTTAGCCGAGTTAGTTCACTTTTCATTAGAAAAAAAAAGAAAAAAAAGAAAAAGGAAAATAAAAGAAAAGAATAATCAGAAGGCTAGATAAAGGAGACAAAATCGAATACGTTTGGCAAAAAGTAATAGAATTTCCATTCCCCTTACCCTGGACTTTTCTACCGGTAGATTATAAAAGTAAAAAATAAATTGTTCCCATGCGTGCAATTTAAAAATAATTCTATTATTTTTCCATGTGTTTTTTGTTTCTCTTTCCTCTCTCCTCCACTTCATCGCACACGTGTTGAGAAAGGAACCTTACCTGAAAATTTGATGCAAAAAAAAACGATCACGTGCTCTCGTCGACCTCAGTTTTTTAATGTACGATCTGTTATTTCAGTTCAAATTAGTTCCGTCATAAATAAATTGTCGGGGTGGTGAATGTAGGATCGAAAAATTCGCCTCATAAATGAAAATAAATTAGCTTTTCGAATTTTTCGGTACTTATTTCATTCATGCTATGAAAAACAAACAAAAATAGTTCTTATTTATTTTGTAAATTACATAACCAATTCTAATAATTTTTGACGAGTGGCGAAGCAGTCCCGGCCTACTCATTAATTTTGATCTAATGGTTTTATGTTGCATGATTTCAAGTGGAATGTTATGTTGAATATTTGAACTTTGTGTTCAAGTTTTTAACCACCGAGGTTTGTCCTCATTATAATTGCTAAAGGAAACGAATTCATTAAATAGGTAAATGTTCCGAATCAGAAAGGTCTCGTTAATCCTTGAAAAAATTCTTAATCCTTTCCCGAAATCTTTTGAATCAAATTGAAATTCGTAAACATTATTTTACTGAAGAAAATTGGTACTAAGTTGGATCACTGGATGTTTAGTTGAACGGTATGGAAAAGAAAACTTCCGCCAATTTTTAACTTTAATTCCAGTTTTGTTTAACGATGCCTGGTCATACCTCACATTTTTCAAATAAACTGAATTTTCTTTCGTATTTGAGTAGTTCTTTATAAATTTATTCAAATGAATAAACAAAAAACAATTATGATATCCTATTTTTAAAATAAATTTTTTATTAATTTGAAAGAGGTATTTTTAGGGTCTAGCCCTCCCCTCTGGATTATCTCACTAAGCCTGTACATCAACTTTCCTTAAGATAGGTACTGTTTTCCTATTTTACGTCTTAAAATACCTTTAAACTGTTGTATTTTTTTTAAAAAAAAGAACTATAACTGAGCAATGTGTTTTTCTGCAAGAGGATATATGTCTCTAGTTTTCCAAACATTTCAAAGAATCTCTTTAGCATCCTATTCAATAGGTTTTTAATATTTTTATTTTTTTTTTACACTCTAGTGTTCCTTCATCTTTGTATTTCAGCTCATATAATGTAAAGCAAGAGAGAAATTTCAATAGGCCAAAAAAAAATAGTACTTATAGTAAAAATTCAAAATTGAAGTGCCTCTGTAATAATTGTTGAATTCGTTTGATATAATATGTAAATACCGTATTTATAACTCTCCTCGTTAAATGTAAGTTGAATGCATTTCATTTTTACTCAGTTGGTTGCTGAAACTTCAGATTGAACTACCTACAATGAAATGTAACCCAGGTTACATAGAAGTTGACTGCAAACGTTCTATGGAATGTAACCAGTCATATCGATTTTATTTTATCAACCAAAGAGTACAGAGAGTAAGAAAGCGGCGTACCTCTCAGTACGTAAGTTTATCTTTAGTGACCTGCGGATAAATCAGCGACCTTGGCACTGAAGAGATGAGAATCTTAAAAAAAATAACCGGGCGCAGTTAGTTGATTTCCGGCGCAGTTCACGGACACCCCATCCCTCAGTGATGTTTAACGAACGAGCATTTGCAAATTTAATGACAGTAACCTCTACCCTCCAGAATCTTGATTTCATTACGCTACTGCTGACGTCTCAAAAACAAACAAACTTTTTTTCGATTTTGACGGTTCCGGTTTCGGTTCCGGATAAATCTTTGAACAACACCGTATATCTGCGTACCTTTTTTGAACAAACTGACAAAGATTACGAGATAGTTGGCCGAAATTTTTATTAAAAATATCATCAATAAACAAGAAAAATAGTATCAGAACAATATAATAACAATTTCGTCGAACACAAATTTTCACGTTATTGGTATCGCAGTGGATTTTTTCTCTTTTTGTACTTTTCATACAAAACGATACCAATGTTTGTTTGCGTGTCGTTAGATAATTTTTTATTTATTAAAAATTGAATGTCGATTAAAAGTGCACAGCGTTCGGAATTTTCTGCAAAAAGCATTTTTTGAAGTTATTGATAATTTTCGCTCGTGTAGTTTACCTGTTACGAAAAGGAGGAAACGAAGCGATGAAAGAATTTTGTTAATATCGTTTTATATAGCACTTTCATGTATTCGCCATCGATGGGTTTTGCATTATGGAGACTAGAAAAAGAGAAAGGAAAAACATTTTTCTACGAATGCATCCGGTAGAATTTAATGAGGTGAAAAAATAAACTTTTGGCGGATTAAAGTAGAAATATTTGGGTCATATACTGGTAAAATTAGCGAAATTATGCATATTTCCTTTTCAAATGCTGTGCGATGAGAGTGCAGGCATTACGCAGTTGAGAAAAAACGTATGTGCATTAGATGCTTGCATAACTTACACATTTATTTGAGAATTTTAAGCGAAAATAATTCGAATCGATGAAGATATGCTCATACATTTATGTATGTACCTATGGTGTGCGCAAAGCGATTTAAAATCTGAGGAAAAAAAACGGTTATTTTTATTGCGTTTCTCGTTCTCTCTCTTTTAATTCGGAGAATGAATGAATAAATAAATAAATAATTAAATAAATAAATAAATGAACGAATAAAGTAAAAACGTGCCAATATCAATTTTATATTTCACTTCCGATGGTTAAAATTCTTTATACTCATTGTCTCGCAAAATATCGATAACACTATACTGTATATATATTCGTCGTTCGACACTATGGTACATAATACATATTTCGTAGGCGTGAAAGCTTATGAATAATTTATTCGTGTCGTCTTTTTGTCATTTTTGTTTTCATAACTTCTTTCATTACGTTTTGAATTTTCGAACTATAATGTCAAAAATAACCGTAACTGATGCATGAAGCTTCCTTTTTTTGTCGTAAGTATTATGTATTATTTTTGTGAATGTAGGTTCCTGTGTGCCTGTTTCAAAATTTAACTCCTTCCTGCACGTAGACGTTCTGTGTTGGCGAATTTTCGTCCTTTCGAGTTTATCAACAGAGACTATTTGAATTATAAAGTTCGATATTAATGGATGTTTACGCATAATCAAATAAAGCATTATGCTCTGCGAAGAGCTGTAGCCTTTACTCTCGGCCGATGCACAACCACACAATAACATCACTTTATTGCAGAGAAAGAGATTCTTTAAAAAATGATTGATATGCTGGAAGACGTGCTCATATCGATTTACGGACAGAAGTGATTTTTTGTCATTTGTGCATTTCACATCTCATTATTCGAAGATCAACTTATTTTGTAGGCTATTTCACCAATCAGCCCGTCAATAAGATACCCTCTTGTTTCTTTTTTTTATATTTCCGTCTTGGACTTCACAGTATACGAAGTAACAGAACCACGCAAGAACTGCAGTCAAAGCTTGTAATGCAAACTTAGCCTTCAAAACATATAAATTACATTACCAGAGTGCAATTCTTTAAACTTTTCGTTGAAAGCTACAAATCATCGATGCCGAGCGTCTACACTACGTGTCTACACCCTGCAGAAAGAGTAAGAGAAGTTAAAAGTGTCGTTTCGTAGTGCCTTTTTTTTCCCGTTATTCGCGTACCCCTCCCTCCCATTTGGTCTTCCCTCACCATTGTCTTTGCATCTCTTTTTCGTTTCATTCTTGGTTAAAATAAATAGACTAGTTGTAAGTCTTGGTAGTACGACAGAATGTATTAAGAAAAATGAACGCAGTTCGAAAGCCTTGAGCGACAAAACCATTAAACAAGAAGGGCAGTTGTAATTCCTTTTCGTTTTTCTGTCAAGACCTGAATAAATTCCGAACCAATTTACCCTCGACGAACGTGTGGTGGTGTGTGTGTCTGTCTGTCTGTCTGCATTGCTAGTGGAAGGTGCCAATTTTTCCTTTCACTCCATTTTTTGTTATCGCTGAAACCGATTTTGGAGATGTTAATTATTTTTTAACTCTTTCGTTTTCCTTTCGAACGAAATACACATCGAAATTTGTATCTTTCTTTCTCTTTAACTTAGTTTTCATAGTTTGATACCGACATGAGTAATTTATCACTGAAGATAAGGTGAAGAAGTGATTGCGAGTACTCCGTTTGTACGTTGGCGGAACAGATCAACGAATTATGACATTATCGTAAATTCTTCATGCGACATTTGCAGTTTAGAGTTACCCCTAGCCTAATTATACCAAATATTCAGTTTGCGGATAAGACGAGTTGAACAAAAAAAAACAAAAAAACAAAAAAAACAAAAAAAAACTGCGTAGTAAAACCAAATTAATTCGAGCTCATCCGCCGTTTAAATAAATGCTTGGTACAACCGGGCCTTATAGCAAGAAAATATGTGGAAACTGCGAGGCTCTGGTTCAACAGATACGAGTAAAAACGCGTGTTCTTAGGATTTTCGAGAAGAAAAATACTGCATTTATATTCAAAGAATTTCTTGAACTTAACGAAGGAAGCGTTGAGCCGACAATTATCGTATAATATTGTTTTTACATTTTATTCTCGCTCTAATTTTTTACACAGAGTTGTCATTCCTAATGTTCAGTTGTAAAAGCAACGGTATTTATTTTTTTCAGGTGTTCGATTGTCGAAGTGTGACTACCACTAGTAATATGTTCGAAGCACTATGTAATCATATTAAGTATAGCACTAACAAAGGAATATAAGGTGAGCGAAACATTTAGAGTTATGGATTTTCACTCTTTTCCTCAATTTTGTTTTTTTAATTATTGAATATGATTTTACTGAGGGACGTTTTTGAAATTCCAGCAACTGAATGTCCAACTTGACCCGGTCATTCTTGTTAGTGGGTCCTGTTTGGCAATCATTCGGAAATGGACTGGAGAATTGAGTCTCCCCGAGAGTTTTCCTTAAACTATCCTTCTTTAGCATTTGAGTCTCTTCTGGAAACCTTATAGCTGTAATCCACTTAAAGTGGAAATTTGGTCCGGGACCATAGGCACAAATAGGGGCTAAGGGGGTTCCGGTTCCAAAAAATGAATCGTGAAACCTCCAGAAAATTTTTACGATGATTTAATCAATTTTTTTAATTGTTTTTTCTCTTACTCGTCTTACCAGCGTTACAAAAATATAGAAAATCTCGCAGGAGATAAATTGTGTGAACTGATGATTTTTTTTCTGTCAGTTTATCGGGTGGTGGCCCCCAAAATTTCACCCTATTTGCACCTATGACTTGACCTAAATATTATATTTTTGTTCTATTACAAAAAAAAAAAAACCATTAGCCCAAGTTTTATTGAATTTGATCAAATTTGAATCATATATTCTTCTCGAGTTATTTTGAACTTTCCCTTTAAAATACATACTCTATTCACCTACCTCCTGAGGCTACCGAATAGAAAATTTAAAATTGTTTGCTCAAACTATTATAATATCCATTGACACTTACAACATTAGGAAAAGGCACTAAAAATTTCAAGGTTTTTTACCGACTGCATACGGAGAGGTTTATGTTTGTATGTCCTATCTCCAGAACTAACGGAATTTCGTTCGCTCAGAACAAGTGTCTTACTTTATAGATTTTAATGAAAGTAGGCTTAAAATATTCTTGACCTTCCGGAGAATATTTTAAGCTATTCATATTTAAAATTAAAAATTAGAAGAGTGTAACTGAAGAGAATGAGAATTTAAAGATTGAAATATTTTTGTCGTAAATTTGAGCATATCCACCAATTAGAGCTACTCATTCAGATTACCCAGTCAGTCAGTTTTTTTTTTTTTTTAAATTTATTTTATCAGATTTTTTAAAGAAAACCTACTAAGTTATTTGAAATTAGCCTTGCGATGAAATCTGAAATTGGAACTGGAACCTAAATAGTTTTTGTTTCATGAGAAAAGAAATTCATGGGTACCAACTGTCGGAAATTCGGCTCATGATAAGTTTTTACAATAGATAAATCCAATTGATTTTGGATTTAGTTAGTACATTGGTATTCGAGTTTCTGATATCTGGCGTGATTTTTTGTGATTGATTCCAAGGCTTCTATTCAATTACCCCTGAACCAATAGTTACAAAATTAGGGGTATATCTTCGATGCAATATGGGCTTCAGAGGTCAAATTTTGGTTTACTTCCAAAGTTACGAGCAATATTCACCTAAAAGTTTATACAAAGTTGAGAAATTTTCGTTGGAGTATTTTTTTCATCTGATATTTTCTATTATTTACTGTGGCGGATGTCATATTTTAAGGAAATCCAAAAGAAAGAAAACTTTTTCAACATAGAATTTTCTCTGTTCCCTGTTAAGAATCAGCATATTAATAGATTAAAAAAATTAACCTAAAACCTCAGTATTGAAAGTAAGCAATTGAAAGGTCCCCTTCAAAAAAATGAGGAGTTAATTAAGTCGATCCATATACTTTTATGTTTGTGTTTTTTTGTTTTTGGTGTTTTCTACTTTGGGCTTCGCCTATTTAACAATTTTTTTTCAAAATCAGGAGAATTATGGATATATATTGATGTCGGACTTAGGTGTGGAGGAAGGAAATGGTCGGAATCAGATGGCTATATTTGTCTACCAGCATGATTTTCAATCACATGTGAAGCACCAATAGAACCACCACGAATACGCCGCCATTTTGAATCGAGAACATGACGGCAGATAAGTTTTCCAACCACACCTTCAGACGGCAAATCCAACCCTTTAATTACTACGCCACGCATACCCTCTGTTCAAGTTAAAAAAAAGTAAACTATCCCAATCTGAAATAAAATATGTATTCCGTATCTAAAGTCTATATGGTTAAAGTGTGTAACCATTTTATTGATTTTAAGAATCAACCACAAGGTATAGTGACAGATGAGTACGTGACACTTTCCATACACAACTAGAAAAATAGTGACATTTGCGTACAAACCTATTAATCTCCATTATCCAATTTCCCTCTACACTTTTTCCAGACTTAGAACTGGCAGATCAACAGTATTTGGTTGACTTTCTGTGCCCTAATCATATAGTGGGAGTAAACTGGGGTGCCTTTTTTTTAAATATAAAAAAGGTCAAAACTCAACATTGAACCCCTGATTTTCGTTCTTCTCGTGTGACTTCGATACCCATAATACGGGCTCGTTGTCATTCCTAATCTTGCTACTTTTTTTTTACTACTGGCTCTTCTATCCATCAATGGCGGATCCAAAAAGTGGGAAATAAGGAATTTCCCCTCAAAAAGGAAAAAAAAGAAAAATTTGGTGTGAAAACAAAAAATAAAACCGACTTCAAAAAAAAGTAGTAAAAATGCACTAAAAAGTGAAAAATAATTCTTTTAAAGTTTTCTTCAGCAAGATTTTGGTCTAGGACTGAATTATTGTAGTCACCTACTTAAGAATTTTGTCATAAAAATGTAAGGAATTGACGCGGGTATAAAGCCTACATGCGGTAAAGGAAAAGCGCCGATTTCCATAATTCTCGTTCCTAGATCTAAATCTTGCTGGAGAAATATTAAAAGAATTACTTTTCACTTTTTAATGCATTTTTTATTGCTTTTTTTTTTTTTTTTTTTTGAAAAAAATTTCTTCAATGACTTTTTATTTTAAACTTGCAGTTTATTTGTTTAAAGGTAACTCCAAACTACCTATAGTAGATTTTCTTTGATTAAAAATCACCTTTATCACCAACATTCTTCTAATAAAGTAATATATAAAACATTTATATATTTTGCAAAAATCAACCAAAATCCCACAGATACAATGCATGCGATAAAATATACTCATTAAGTACCCATCATGTTTTCAAAATATTTGATAAATGTGTCAAAATTATTATTTTTTTGTGGAATGAAAAATTATTCAAAGTTCTAATAAGCACAACTGTAGGAAATAATTCGATGGTTTTCTTTCCTGCATTGACGAGAATTGTGGATTATATATATATATATATATAAAACAAACACAACATTTATATGTGAAAAAAATATCCCTCATTGCAAACGAAGTATAATGCAAGTTGTCTAAGTTCTGGTTACAAAAATATTAGCCGAGATTTTAGTGTCCGTATTCAAATTTAGTGTACGGAAGCGGTGGGGGCCGATGATGAAATTGTCTTTTTTCTGAGATCGTGTTGGTTTTAGGTTGAAACGAATGTTTTCTACATAAATTGTACAAAATGAATATCAGAAGGCTAAAAGAAGGAAAATCACATTTAATAGCTAATAAGATGGGAACAAATGGACGAATCGAAATTAAAATTAGTAAATCTGATCCTTGTATAAGAGGTATTGTTTGTACGAAATTTCGTGACTATTGAAAGAGAATTGCAACTTTTATTGAGATAACATGAAAAATCAGCATCTCCAACAGCTCCAGGGAATGAACCATATTACCAATAGAAACCAAAATTTGTAGATAACTTGAGTCACATATGTATTTCAAATTTCAGGCCAATCGATTGAAATTTGCGACCTGTACGCTGTTCAATACGAAATACATATAAATAAATTGACCTATCAGACGAACTAAGAGGCCGATTCGGGCCAAAAACAATAGAGTTCTTCCTTGAGTGAATTCGAATTCGTATTTCAAATTTCGAAACAATCCGATCGAAATTACGTCTAGAAATGGACTCAACGCAAAAGGGGGTACAAAAAAAATGAATTTTCGAAAATAGGCGGGAATGCTCAGATCATGAAACGAAAAACGTACCCACTCCCATCCTTGAGTCCGAATACATGGGCAATTTTAGACTTAAAAAAATCGACCTAAAAAGCCCAACTCCGCAAAATGTTTTTTCATTGCCCCCACTAAATGACGCTCTGGATCCGCCACTGCCATCAATCACCCAATCAGATATCACACTCGTTTGGATTCTATGTACACAACTGTGCGGGGCTGAATTCGAGAACGATACTTAAGTCATTCTTACATTTTTCCCATTATCAAGTATGTCTAGGTATACATAAACATGGATGGATAAAATTTATTAAGATACCTAACTAATTCTGAAGTCATCATTAATACTTTACTTAAGTAACGTTCTTGCATTGGAGCATGAGTGTATGCAAGTGTCATTAATTCAGCCACTAATTGGTTTTGCACACAAGTGTCACGTACACGATTGTCACCAACCGGACCACAGACCTTTTTATAGGTTGAACAAAAAATGTTTTCTGTTTCTTTTAGTGATTATAGTACCTAAAATCCGTTGATGTATTAACGAATATCCCAGTTACATTCGATCTACGGACCACGAAATCAAATAGCTACGTTAATAGAAGTTAAAAAATTAATGGTCATTATTTGGTTATAAATTATCCTTGACAAAAGTTATACAACAAATAAACGTGAGTTAGTCGTAAACAACGAACAAAATTTCAACTGAAGTGGCAAACTGGAAAAGCAGTAAACATATATATGCAATTGTGACAGCAGCAGAGTTGTTTTCAACGCGAAATAATTTTTAATTCTTCAAGTATATGGGATTTTAATTAATTGTTTCTGATTCTATGTCGGCTATAATATGCGTAACAAAAAAGACAATTTCGTTTTTTGCAACCTTAAAAAAGTATTGTTTAAAAAATCATATTCCACTTGAATAGAATTTTGCGTTCGCTGTTTATAGTACGCGAATATTTTTACCCTCTACGAGATTATTCTGGTAAAATTCCAAAATAAGCATCTATTTTCTCCTGAATTCGATCTCTGTCGAAAACAATACTAGGTACTCGTATATTTATGTATTTGATTCCAAAAGTACGAATATTAATTATTTAATATGCCATGTGCGGGGTAGGTATCTATAACACACCCCCCTTTTTTTTCATCCGTTATTGTGGGATTTTCATTGGTAGACCTTGATCTCGTATTTTTCAATTTTTAACTGAACTATTAGCCATATCGTGAATATTGTAAAAGGTATAGAGAAATTCCTCTTTTTAACAAGTTTTTAATTTTGAAAGTTTGCTTTTGAATATTTCGACATTGACTGGTAAACAATTGTCTTAATTTTAAAATAAAGGCGCAAGTTTTGCTAGGACATACTCATGAAGATTAATGTGTAAACATAAAATAATGCAGTTGGTGCATGTTTAATGCGTTGCGCACACTCACAGCCACACACCTACTTGTCATTTAACACACACAAATGAGAGTTAGAGTTAAGCAAATCTGACAGTTGTAATTCTCATTTAGCCCCTACCATAGACACCAAGCACTAAGATGTTTACACATCAAAAAATAAACTCACACCTGATTATATAGCAAATAAAGTACCTAGTGTTAGAAAAAAAGTTCTTATGTAGGCGTGGGTAGAACCTTAGTTCCTAAAATAGAAAAAAAACTTGCGCAGCAAAACACGTTCAAAATAATGAAAACATTAGAGGTAGGCCTAATTATGTCAATGAAATTAATAAGATTCTAATTAATTGTAGCTCTTAGAATTGAGGTTTTTAACAACAAAACTTGGCAAAAATTATCTAAACTAGGCATTAATGTAGAAGAAGAATTTTATGAAAATCAGGAAAGCTAAAGGGATGTAATGTTGTGATAAAAAAAGATTAAGTATAAATTTCTGGGTAAATCCTTTTCAATTCTTCTCCAATATCTTATTTTCCAGTGGGTGTAACAACATTTAGAGACCACTGGCTATTAGATTCTGATCAGACTTCCCTCCTCACTCCCACACAAACATTTCAAAAACCAACCAGCTAATAGACAATATGGTCTTGAAGTTAAAACTAAATTTGTATAAAATGATTATGTGGTATGCCAAGGGGGCCCTACTAGGGACTCACTACCCAACAATTCCCACATTATTTTTATAAAAAACCACGGGCCATGGCTGAAAGAACTCACAAATTAAGTCCCATTTGCAAAAGGAGGCAACTCAAAAATATTGCCCCCATCCGCTCAGCCTACCATAATTTGTGGACCCGATGTCAGCGTGGAACGGCTATATTTTAATGCCTATGTACCTTGGAACTCCATAAAATGTACATACATGACTCCCATTCTGCTTCAGATGAAAATCAGGAACCACATCACCAAATATTACTCGTTGCCTTTTAAGAAAAACTAACACATTTTCTCAAAAATTATATGAAATGTATTAAACCAACAGGAAAAGGTACAAAACATGTTGCTCTCTGAGCATTTGAAAAACGACTGACTGTAAAGTCAGATTCTCCCTCCGAGATTTCTATTGGAATAAAATAAAATAAAAATATAATAGGAAGAAGATAAATACAGAACATTGCAGAAAGTTCGGCGGGGAATATAATATAATATGGAAAAAATATGCATCAAGTTGAAGATAAGAAAGATGAATGAGATGAAGTGAAAACCAAAAAGATGAAACATGGAAAGTAAAGTGAACATGTAAAATTTAGAAAATTCGTGAACAGAGATGAAAAAAGATCGATGTATTGAAAAAGGTGAATGACCGTGGACTATGAGTGTGAGAGAAAAGAAAAATATATGAAAAAAAAGATAGAAGATGAGATAACAAAAAGTAGTGAGAAGAATAGAAGAATGAATATGAAATAAATAAGTATGGACATGAATAACCTTAGTACGAATTATTATATGTAAGTATTATTTAAAAACGGCCAAAAAATTTATTTAAATATTATTGTATTCGAAAGTTAAAATGGGTGATAGCCTCAAATTAATAAAAAAGGAGTACCTCACCTCCTCCTTAAATTAAATTTGTCTATAAAATAATTTCAGATGCGAATAAGGGAAACAGAAGAGTTGAAAATATGCTCTCTAATCTAAAAAGAAGCCGTGGCCCAATTATCTAAGCATACCCACGTAGGTCTCGAGTTTGAATTTTGTAATAGTGTGGGAAAAAATTCACTTGACTTTTGGGGAATTATATTTTTTTTTTTACATTAAAAAAAAACTTTTTTCCGATCAAGCCTGACAAAAAGGGTTTTTTAAGACTATTATTTTAAAGGGGAAAAGTAGGGAATAACACTAAATTACTAATAAATAAGGAACAAATTGAGCAATAGAAACAAAAGTTCTTAGGTCTGGTCCTTCTATTAGAGGTTATATTCGTATTCAATTTCGTGACTATTAGACAAGAATATTGCGACCTTGATTTGAGTTAATATCAGAAATTAGCTTCTTGAACAGTTCTAAGCATGAACTGTAAACCCAATCGCCAACGTTAAATAGTTCCAAATAAATGCTTGTTTCAAATTTCAAAACTTTTTCTTGAAAATTGTTTTGTAGAGCCATTTAACTCTCTAAGATGCAACATCATTATCCCTACCATACATACCGTAAGGTCAATCAGCACCAAAAACAATAGGGTTTTTCCTATATACCAAATTTCGTAACTATAAGTTGTGTTCGCACACTACCTGCCAGTATTTAGCAATTCTAGTACAATGGTCGAAAAGTAGCTGAATACCATTTGCCCACACCAACTATGAAACCAGAATTATGTTTGTAAGTTTTTTGCTGTAAATGCTGTTACCAGTATAATACAGTCACCAGTAACTCTTGAGCTACTGGTAAATTTACGAGCTAAGTATAATCCTATGAATTTATTATCAACCAAAATTCATTCTTCATTTTTATTAGGTATGTTTGATGAAGTTTGATGAAAGATTTAATTGTGGAATCTTTTTATTTGATAAAAATTTGTCTTTTTAGACATAAGTAGTTATAATTATTGCTCTGTTATTTTAAAATGGATTCTAAGGAGTGATATTTTGGAGTGTGAAATACGATGTATTGATGGTCGACGCATAGTCATGACTTACATTAGCTATTCTTGCTTTTAATTTATTTTTAATTGTGTGAGACAAACTTTAATTATTTAAAATTAGTATTGATAATGAAATTTTTCAATGATCAAATTTAGGTCTACAATTTCACAAAATATTGACATGAATACTTATGTGTAGGTGATAAAAAAGCTTACATTTTTGAGAATATATTGCATCTCAATTCTCACTATAATCGAGATAAATCTTCCAACTTATATTTCAATCATATAAATAACTCAGAAACGTGTTCGCCCATTCATAGAAATATATTTTTCAATCTACCTGTTTTACCAGTTACAGTACCAGAAAACTGCCATAATTTTAACTCAGTGTCTCAAAAAAACATAAATAACGATGACCTATCTTTCATGAAATTTCAGTTCTATCTGTTTGGTAGTTTTCTCAAAACTGTAAAGACGAAATTTTGGGTGATACATCATTATATATATAGCTTGAAGCGCCACTCTGTGGTGTTTTGGGTTGTACTAGCCCTGAATTTCTGGTAACACTAGAATTCATTATTTTGGAGAAGACAATGAAATTTTATTTTTACATGACTATGTGGGTAGTGGCACATTTGCATCAAGGGAATAATTTGCGAAATAATATCTGTAAATAATTTAGTGAAATAATTAACGGCTTGTACGTTTATTGTACATACATATGTATACATATGAATTTAAGCTATTAGGGTCAAAATTTTCCTGGGGTCGTGAAACAAAAAATGGAATCATCTCCAACTCGGGGGCTAATACCGCACCAAGCGTAATAAGTAGATTTTGTAAAGAGAACCTGCTTAAAAATAGTAAATACTTCTTCATTGAATACATCTAAACAGTGTTTTGTTTGGAACCATGGCCTTTTCCCAGTCCGCAAGTCTGGGTAAATATTTTTCAGGATCAATACTCCCCCCAATGAAAATCATGGACACACTACCAACCGCTCTCCTCCGATTTCTTATTGTAATTACAATAATCATTATTAACATAGCTGTTCTTCTTTGTCTACCATTCATTCCTGTGACGGATTAATGCCAAAAAAAGAAAAAATCAATAAAAAAAGAAAAATGAGGGAAAAAAATGAAATACGACCGCAGAATTGAGATAAAAATTATAAAAAAATCAGTTGAACATCAAAAAAATAAAAGTTTAGGTTAAAAACTAATTTTCAAAAGATAAATTTTGATTTATTTTTATTTTTTGATTTTAGCTTCATGCAAAATAAATACTATTTCTTTGCGGAAGGTTGGCTGCAGTATTGGTATATTTTAAAATCGGAGTAGTGAATAGAATAAAAGATTATAAAAAAAACTCAACTCACCAAAAATTCTGTCATTTCACCCCAAGATGATTTTCTGGATCCACCACTGATTCATTCTCAACGTTTAACTCTTGAAATTCATTTTGTTCATCTTGATACATTACAAACATATGACAAATAACAACAGAGTAGGCCTACATTTTTCATGAATTTATAAAATGACATAATTTTTTTAAACTCTAGTGGCGAAACTATTCATATCACAAAAAATAACAAAATCTAAACTGTAAAAAAATTGTTAGGTATTCTTTACTTAATTTGTAAACGAATATTGTTTTCAACAAGTGCAATAAAATGGAAATATTTGCTTAAAAAACATATTTTTTCAACATTTTTTGAGTTTTTTTTTGAAGTTCGTAAAAAAATTATTGTCGCCAAATATAACCCCACGAACTTCTCCCGAAGACCTATTCATTCCGTTTTTTTCGAAAACTACCGCAAAACTTACTCAAAAACACTTTTTAAACTTGTCTATTTTGTAACTAAAATATGAAATTACTAGTTGTTAAAGAAGCACATTGGTCTTTCAACCTGCGATCCTGAGTTTCTCTTTCTAAAATATGACTGTTGTGACGAGTTTTTATTAATTTTTCAAAATCCACGTATTCGGGTTAAAAAAAAAAATTTCCCCTGGAACTAAGTGTATTCCTTTTCTTTTTTTTTTATAATTTATACTTGAAAAGAATACAAAGTGAAAACACGCATTACACTGGAAAAAAAATTGTAATCATAAATGATGGGTGAATTCGGAAATTTTTCCGTGACAGTCGCAAAGAATACGTTATAGCATCTTTTTCTGCGAAGAATATTATTGCGAATTTCACAATCCTGATAATTCCATTTGTTTCTTTTTTTTTCTCTTTCTGTTTCCTCCCCTAAACATCTGAAAAGTGGTGCATGCTTTTCCGACGCCTGCGAACGCTTAAAACATTTTTTAATCTATTTTCTTCCCAACAAACTGATGACAATCAAATGGGAAAAAGTCATGTTCGCTGTTTGTATTATTTTTTGTTTTATTTTTTTCTTTTGGCAAAATGAATGAACGAATTCCATTTTTATTTCGTATTATTTCATATCTACTTTTCAAATATAATTTCCTGGTGGCTAAATTTTACCGACTCAATTTTCATTGCCTCTAATAATTGTGTATCTATGAGAATATTTTTTCCATTGTAGCAAAATTTTGCTTTCAAAAAATGATTCATTGTTCTGTTAGGTAAACATGGGGCTGAGTAAAACCTATTTTTTTCTGTCCATTAGCTTAAATCATTTCAAAGTGATATCGTAGAATATGGGAACAGCATAGAAGCTTAAATTTTTTTGTATGTGTGAAAGGAATCCTGCGATTTTCATCACTTGAAATATTAATTTTTCTAGTGTTTTGTTTAAAACTCTGGAATTAAAACTAATTCTATGCAAAATATCAGGTACCTATATACTCGTAGTCTCAAAAATATCCTTATGAAGATCGTGACTAAACAACTTATAAAATAATACCATCTCCATATTAAAATTAAGCCTAATTTGACAATTAACTTAGATATTATGAAGCATAATTTCTTCAGAATCATAATATTTGCTTACTCTACTGTGTTCAATAAGTGAAGAAGTGATTATCTAACAATGTCTTTCCTTGTAGATTATGAAATACATTTTTTATTTTGTATTTCTAGTTGAAATCATTGATTGAGGAAAAAGAAAAAGTGATTGCTAAAAACATTAATTTTCCTAAATGTATAAAAAGAAACCCTGACGTACTGATTCACTCATCAACCACAGCCAAAAACAATGAAGTCTGAACCATTATGAGGATTCTACCCACAGAGTTTGCATGTATGTGTGTATGTGCGTTTACATATAAAATGAGACTAATATGACGCAATATTAGCCCATAACAAAAATGGTGTTTTCCAGTATATATACAGAGGATGGCCATAAACTCTATCAGCATATTTTACATGATCAAAAATACTTCAAAAATTTAATCGGGGTCCATTGAGGGATTAACAAAAGATAGAACAAAAGAGAAACGCAAAAATATTTCCATTTCTGTCTTGCTTTTAGCATAGGCCTATCTGTAGCTTTTTCATTTGGCTATCTTATGTAAGAAAAAATTTTCCAAGGTACGTAATTGACCAGTAGGTAATTAGAATTCATAATTGCTAATGAACCGCGATTCAAAATCTATTGTGTTATTATCAAAACATTTTGAGATTTCTTTCAAGGTTTTTGGCGAGGAATAAAATTTTATGGAAAAATAAGTAATTCTGTATTCGTTGTATGTGTTAACAGATCTGCAATTACGATATTCGCTCAACGAACCGATGGTCGCCATGATTTTCGAGTGTGGAATCCACAATTGATATCGTATGCTGGATACAAAAATTCTGATGGCACAATTATTGGCGACCCAGTTAATATAGAATTTACTGAAGTGAGTATTGAATACATACGTATGTTTTCAGTAGCCTTCTTAAGTCTCCATTTTATTAGTTTAACGGGAGATTGATTTTACTCCAGTACCTAGCACTGCTAAATTTCTTCCATAAGTTGTTTATTGCCAAACTTTCTACACCTTTCTCGGAACAGCGACTTGTATATTGAATTCATCTTCCACGAAATATTTTTTACTATTTTTCACTACTCTCCTACACAACTGTAATTTTCTTTCAACTTTTGCAATTTTACTTCAAGTATTTCCTTTGGCACAAATAGGGTTGAGAATTTGGAGAGACTCAAGCTCCCTGTGGAAGCTTCGTATCCTCACCCTCTAGAAGGTCTCGTCCTCCAGCTTTCATATTGAATATAGAATTCAGTCGTCTTTAATGTTTATCTTCTGAAGAACAAAAATCAAAAGTTGTACCCAAAAACATTGACACACATACGCACAAAAAAAAAGGAACTACAGCAGCATATCTTTGTAGAAACCCAAGTTTTCCTCTTAATCCACAATGTAAAATCCTAAGATCATAAATTTAAAATCTCAAAGTAAATGAAACATTTTCAAAACTATAATAAATTGTGGATTCTAATTTTAAAATTCGGTTGATCT
>WOFM01002327.1:0-24860 GCA_011428145.1 Ericerus pela
CGATGGAGCTATATACACACTTGTATCGAATTCCTCTTGTCTAAGCTACGATATGGGTACTAAAAATTTTTTAATTACTATTGTCATATTATACGAGTACATGGTCACCTGGAGTGGCTAATTACACGAAGAAATTTAAATCCATCTTTTTCGGAATTCAGAGTAAAAATGGTGGTGTGAAGTTCTGGCTTATGTAACGACTCTTCAATACTTTTCATATTTTAATTTTTTATTATATTTATTTATTTATTTAAATTTTTTCCTTTTTTAAAATTTTTTGATTAAAATACCTACATTTTCTAATATGGCCTGCTGCGTTAGTGTTTTTTTTTCTACTTTTTTTATTTTTTATTTTAATTTATTTTATTTTATTTTATTATATTATTTTTAATGTATAAGCATATTTTAATATGCGGAAGTTCTCCAGTGATATCCGTTCAATCGTCGTTTTTTTCGGTATTTTTATTGGCTCGTATTTTTTTTTGGTGATGAGGTTAGCAAAAGTTCAGAGAGGATAATGAATTTTACATGCGTTGTTCAAGAATTTTGGTTCAAAATTTCACTTAATTTTTTTTTTTTTTACATCTGGTAAATAAATGTGATTACGTCACCTGAAAGTATGATACACGCAAAACATGCAAGTAAAAATATCTCATCAAGGAAGAATTCGATCAAGAGAACGTTCTGAGGAATGTTCCATTATTTCAACGTTGGGTAAGAGATGTTACAATGATTAACCGTAACTATAGTCATTTCGAAATTGAGTCCCATTGGTTTCTCAGGTATGAGCTACTCACACTTTCGTCTTGTTATTTTTGAGTATCAGCCATGAGTTTTTAGAACAAACATTGGCCTCGACGTCTGATCTACTTTGAAAAAGCCATAAGCACATAACGTAAGTTTTAGGGAATTCATTTTTTGATGAGGTAACAAATTTTACATGTTTTGCAAATGCTTTGTTGTCCTAGTGAAGTGGATTAGAGGGGTAATTAGAATATTTTTTCTCAAAAAATCGAACCAGTTTCAACGAAGGCAATAATACGATAAAACGAGGGTGGAATACTTGTCGTGAGAAAGTATTCTCACCAGAAGGTAAATTCAACAGAATTTAAGCGTGTTCAGCCACTCATATTTAACATATGGGTGAGTTGAAACCAAGGCAAACACCGCCAATTTTAGAGCTGGTTTGGACGGTTTTTATACTGGCTTATTTACACGCACACAGACACACCGTATGTAAAGAATACGTACATAAGTGAGAGCAGCTCAGTTGCGTCATCTCTTGTGGTGATAAGAGATGATGGGCTGGTTTCGTGTATGGATTGTGGCATCATTGGATTGTCGAGATATGTCACAATTCGGTACTCATACATTACCTGCAAGTACATGCAGGTAATTACAATCGAATGTAATTCGTGTGTGTTTAACGTCGCGTGGACGATTATTTGCCAGCCCTTTGGGGCGGCGACTGTTGTCGAGGGGTCCGAGCCCCTTTACATCATACTGGTGAGTCCCCCACAATGAGAAACCCAATACCCTTTTAAAATTTCTTCACCTAGATATACAGAGACTGGATTATAGAAATCGGGCTCTTTTTTTATAAGCTTTTATTTTACTCACCACTGCAATTTAAATATACCAATACTGCAGCCAACCTTCAAAACAACGAAATAATGTTTATTTGGCACGAAGCTAGAGCCAAAAAAATAAAAGCCTATCTTTTAAAAATTTCTTTTCAACTTAAACTTATTCTTTGCATGTTGGTAGGCCTATATGCGTCAATTCTATCTAACTGTAGGACAAAACGTCTTAATTACCACTGGCTTCGATAATTTCAGTATTTAGACCTAAATTTTGCTGAGAAATTTTAAAACGGTCATTTTTGTCTTTTTAGCCTATTCGATTGTTCTTGGTGAAGTTGGTTCTATTTTTTGGAACAAAGAAAAAATTGTTAATTTAGCCTAATGTTTTTCGTTTGATTTTAATTCTAGTAGATTCGCTGAAAAAATTTTAAACTAGTTATTTTCATTTTCCGCTCATCTCATTTTTTGAAGCTGGTTAAATTTTTTAATATCAAATCTTCATTAATGCTTCTCGTTTCCTCATACTTACATAAGCATTAGTGGTAATTTCTTAAAAAGCTCTTGTAGAGTTTTCTGATCAACTATCTGCGATGTTTCTAAAGTGATTAAAGTCAAAAAACTTATATTTCCAATCGAACAATTAAAATAACTTTTTGATATGATTAACCCGCGATGGAGTTGAGTAAGGAAATTCGTTACTTTCAGAGAGTCGAAATTTCTTTCAACTTCTAACCTGACCAATATAAACTAACTTTCAACGTATATCTTATTGAGAATCTAGAACTTAAGGTAGCTATCGTAAATATTTAGTTTCTAACGTTTTTTCCAAATTTGTTCTCTGTTTTTATGTTAATTTTACCATATAGGACTATAATAAATTTGTTAGACTTCATTTCCGCTGCCTTTGGCTGAGTAAACCGAATTCTGGTTAATTTTTTCTATAAAATTAGGCTTATTCCAGAGAAGGAAAAAAAAAACTGCCAAAACTACCTTTAAGGGCTTAAATCAAGTGTTCATAATTTTTGCCATTGATCGAACTGCAAATTACAGTGCAAGTAATAATTATGTATTTGAAATTTACATATAAGAAAAACCACGTGTGACTGCTTTGATGTGTGTATGAATTTTCTGAATATTATTCCATAGGGAATCATGTTGTATTTCCATCTTTCACGCATACGAATGAAAAGGGTCACTATATCGTAATCGTAATATTCCTGTTATTAATTATAATGGTGTGAATTTCAAATACCATTGTGCGAGTACCTACACGAAAATGACTGATTTATATTGCACCACAACGTAGCACGAGATTTACTGCTTCTTTAAATCTTTCCAAAAGTTTGAAACACACAAGTAACAGCATTTTATTTCTCATTTTGCCTGTAAATGGTTTGATGTAATTCGAGAATAATATTGTTCCACACATTATGCCGTGCCAACTTGACTAATTTTCTGCATCTTAACGGATACCCACATTTCCGACGCTTGAAATATAATGTTAAATGTAGCCGCTTGTTTCCCACGAATGATACACGTTTTAATGGTTTTGATATTCGTGACGATACAGATCTTATGGTTAGTAGTATATACTTCTTGAAACTATTTATCAGGGCTTAGTCACTAAAAACGATTCTGCCACACTAGACTTGATAAAGTGCTGATATGCGTTTTTAAGAACATATTAAGCCATCGGTGATGTCATTAAAAAATTGTCATAGAGAAATCAAAATAACTGACGAGTTGCTGTAGTTCGAAAAGAATAAGTTTCATCTAAAAATAAAATACCTATAAGCAAGTTATTACAATGAGGTCAGCACATTCTCTTGCAGTGGATTACAGAAAAAAAGAAATTCTGGAAATTTGCCTTTCACAAAACACTCAAAAAATATAAAAAGTGAAAAAAAAAAATGAAATATCAATGTACCTATATACTCTACAAGTTTTAGTAGGGTTTTTTATTTAATTTTTTTCGTTAACTCCACCCTCCCTCGTTTCCAGAATTATGAAATTAGAATTTTCTAATGGAACTAACTTCTAATAAGTTTTTTAATAAGCATTGTAAAAATCAATTTTAATTGTTTAAAACGCGCTAGAAAAAGCAGGTTTCCAGAAAAAATAATTATGAATTTTGATAGTCGCATTAATTCTTGTTCATCTGTGTAAATGGTATGTTATGAATGTGAGAAATTTGTTAGCTGCTGACAAAATATTAGACAATGTGAAATTTAAAAGCATTATTTCTGAAATCAAAAATTAATTAAGATTATAAAGTATGGTAAATAATCATATAACTTGAAATAAAATCAAAGAAATACATAGAATAAAGTTATAAAATAAACCAAAAGAAAATATGAACGTGTCTGCGGGGATTAGTCATTACTCATATGAGGTTATAGGCTCAGCCTATCGATGACAGTTGTCACCTTGTGACAAATAATTGTGCATTGCACATTAAACAAAAATATATGTTTGTTTGTTCGTACTTGTCTATTTTTGCAAGTAAACAAGTTACAAATCTCGGTCCATGACAATTGAGAGATAACAATCTCCGTGATGTCACAAACTGATACAGAGATGCAATCTCCGTACCTTACCGTTGCCATAGCAACTGTAAAGTACGATGAATTATCTATACATTAGCCTATGTAATCAGAACATAGGTGTGTATGTGTGCGTGTAGGGAGCCCGGTATATAAGACCAGAAAATCTTATGCCAAATTGCCAGTGTTTGCCAAGGTCTTGGTTCCCTCATACATTTTTAATATTTTGGCTATAAACACGCAAATTGTTCTGTTGAACACCTTCTGTTGTTGGTATACTTTCCACGATGTAAGGTATTCCACAGTATTGATAATTCTTGTAAAAAGAAAAGTTCATGCAAATTAGAAAAAAAAAAAAAGGAAAAAAACTTTACTGAAACTACAATCCAGTCAATCCACACCAAAATTGGTAGCATGCTACAATAAATTATGTGTGCGTGTATAAAATACAGCACACCACACAAGAATGGAAGTCGAAGCGTGTTCTTTGTTGACTTGTGTGTGTGAGGCTAGCTCAGTATTAAAACTGGCTAATGGACAAAATGAATAGCCATGAGCACAAAAAGTAAGTTTGTGGACTATACATTCACTGGCCCGCTAGGTGATTGACTAGTGTGTAATACACTCGTTGGTATAATGAATATTTGTTTCAAATTTTATACATACTGTTCCAAAATTTTGCATTTTATGACCAATATCAAAACAAAAATAGTGGTACTGAAAGTACCATCCGGCCAATCCACATAAAAATCGATAGGTCTGGTCCTTGGCTTAGTATAAATATTCGTACCATGGAAAAAATTGGGACCTGTACTGAAAACAGCATATATATTGTAGCGGCTGCCACACTACGTCGGCTATAAGTGCTTCTTCTCCCTCATACACTGTCACCCGGCACCGTGGCTGAGTGAATACGGTGCTGACTTTGGTGGCGGTGACAAGGGAGGTTTTAGGTGTTTGGTCGGTACGCCGCCTGAACATCTATATATATATATATATATGAATTTGAGTTATTAGTGCCAAAATTTTCCTGAGGTCATGAAACAAAAAACCTACCCACCGCCAATCCTGGGGGCTATTACCGCACTGAGAATATTTAGTATATTTCCTTAAAAAAAACCCAACATAAGAAGAAGATAAAAAGGTTAATCCTTCTAAAATAAAACTTGTTTTTTTTTTTCAATAAAATGTTTAACTCGTTTAATTATTTAGTTATACCCGCTAATAGGTAATGTAATGATATTTTCATATCATTTATTATAAATTCATATAGCTACTTCTTTAAAACACCTATTTTCATAAATTCATAGATAACATTTCAATATATTTTCGTACATTTATCCCTTCATACACTCACGTTATCCAGTCAAGTCCTAACTTTCATTCAAGTCTTGACTTCTCTAATGATGACATCACCGTTTCCTTTAACAAATCAAACAAACTGATGAGTTGCTATAGTTCGAAAAGAATGACAATTTTTTTTCCTCAAAATAAGATACTTATAAGCAAATTATTACAACGAATCCAGGCACATTCTCTTGCAATGGTTTACAGAGAAAAAGAAGTTCTGGAAATTGACCTTTCCCCGAACAATCATGAATTTATTTCGTCTCTAGTGTCTTCAATTTTCAAACCCTAATAAGTCACCTTCAGCATACGTAGGTACATTGAAAAAGTAGCTTGACACTATTTTTATTTGATAACATACAATTGTCGCGAGCATTAGTAATTTGCACAATTAAATCGAAAGTAAAGTTGGGTGTGACATTTTTTTTTTCTTTACCGTCCAAGGAGGGCAACTTGCACGCGAAGACATTTTCAATAAATTATATAATTTCATCTGATCAACGAATATAGGTACCTACATGCGACATGGCACAATAGGTACTGCAACTTTTTAATCTGCTTGGAATTAGTTCAGAAATTTTTGTGATTTTTTTTATTCTTTTGCCTTTCTGTTACCACTGCCTTTATTCCGGAGCAAGGTAAAATAATTTCATTCCGAAGGCGAAGGAGGTGCTGGTCGTGAGACAAAAGTCCTTCTACTGGAATAAGTGGTGTCACTTAAAATACATCGCAATGAAACTATAGTTACCTACATTTTTAACTGGGTTCATTTTTGTACCCTTTTTTTTTCCATTTCACTTTATTTGCTGAGCCTTTCATTAAAAATTCTCTGCGGTTGCATAAAAAGTATACCTATTCAACGTAGGTATCTACCGGTTTCTTCTGTACACGTCTGTGTAAATGTAAATTGACGTATATTTATCTTTGTAGGATTCGTTAGAAAGACAGACATAATACAAGTGTGTAGAAGATTAAAGAAGAATATTTGGTTAAGATATGGTGTCCGCCTTTTCTCATACACAAAAGAATACCGAGCTTAAAAGTATTTACTTCGTCTAAATTTGAACGTTTTGTGAGTGCCTACATATAGGCTACCATTACTTTTTAACTTAGGCCGTATCGTCGTTGCTTTTTGTTTGATTCTGTAACCTAAATAAAGCGTTTTAAACTATTACCGGTTTGTTCAGTGACATTTTTTTACAGAGGAGTTGGTCTTGATTTTTATTTTTATTTTTTTAATCTATGGTAACATTATTTAATGTTGAAAAAAAAATGTATGTATAAGTAGGTAGTCTATACGAAATGCTGAAGAGAACCTCAAGGACTTAGTCAGTTCGACAAATTTAGGCACTTTGAATTCAAATCTTCTACGATTTTTCCCTCGCATAATAGCATAATAGAAAAATGTCGTCAACCCTGAAGGAATTTTAAGATAAAACTAGTTTGCAGAATTATTTTGAAAATTCACGATACCTACTATGTTTCTTATAAATATGGTGATACTTTTTTTTTTTTTTTCTTTACAATTTGTTACTGTCTTTAGTACGAGTATATTATGAATTAACTAACAACAGCGAGTATTCCTCGAACGAGTTTCCCCTCTCTCCCTTCTGGCTAAAATACGAATATTATTTCTAATCTGTTTGATTTATCAACAAGCCTGTTTTACCAGAGCACATGAAGAAAATATTTTCGTCATAAAAAAGACTACTGTAAAAGTCATTAACTTCTGCGTACTGGATGAATTTTTGAATTATTAAAATCAAGTTTTCTTTTAACGAGAACAAGTTAGCTGAAAATAATTTAATATTTTCTTGATAAGTAAATGTTGGGGAATTAATGCACCATTAGGTAGGTACACCAATTGGTGTCTTCGACTGAAAAGAGTGATTTGGAAACTTTCGCTTTCTTTAATGTTACGGTGGAAGGTTGGACGGGGTTGGATTTTTATTTTATTCATGTGTCAAAAATTCATTGTTGTACCTATTTTTTTTTTATCATTTCTTTTTGCTGTTTCTCTAATTTTCTCACATCCGTCGACTAATGATCGTCATCGTTAATGATATTGTTTTTCATAAGACGAATTTTTCTTCCTTAATTTTGTAAAATCGTAATTATTGTTTTTTACAATTCCATTTTCCTAGTCACACTCAGAGTAATATGGAAACTTTTATAATTAATTTTGGATGAATAAAATTATGTAATAACCAATAGGTACTTACTGAACAGGCAAATATAATTTAAAAAACTCTAGCCTAACAAGCTTTGCTAGAAAAATAGTAGGCAAGCAAACTAAAAACAGTTTTAATTGACAGATTGAAGCCTGTGTACATAATAAATGACAACAAAAAAACTCTCAAAAAAGTAATGAGATTAATGTACAAAAAAAAAAGAGAATGAAAATACACAGAGAGATTCATCCAAAAATAATAATTCACAAAAATTAGAGGAAGGATTAGTCGAGGAAAATGATACATCACAAAATTTACAAAAAGAAAATAAGCAAACAAATAAAAATAAAAACCAGTCAATTTCTCTGACGACATCATAACAAAAATATATGACCCTTTAGACCCAATTTGTGAATGAAAAAGAAGTAGGCCTTTAGGAAATATAAAAGTGAAAAATTAGCATCCAAATCCCAAGTCTGAATGTCTAGCATGGAGCAAATAGGAAAATACACCTCAGAAATTAATATCCAGCATGGATAAAGCAACCCACTAAAATGATAAAAACAGATTCTTACATAAGATTAAATTCCAAAGCAATAGTCAAATAAAATGAATAACAATAAGAGATAAGCAGGAATAAACAAATCCACATGTTTTTGTGATCAATGCAACGAGTTTCTGTTGTTGAACAAACGTAACAAACAAAACATCCAAAATGATATGATGTCAATACACCTGCAATCAATATCTTTAGGAAATCGAAAATTGTACATCTCAAACTTCGTTTTTGTGTAAATTTTCTGAAAATGAACAGAATTTATCTGGAAAACTTTCATTAGTGTAAGAATTTATACCACTATCCCCTCCTTGAATTTATGCAGATAAGGCGATCAAATGACACTGCTTTTGAATAAAAATCTGGCAACGATTTCATTCGCTTTTCTACTGTCATCCAGACTTAGACTGAATTTTTCTCATACCTTTTTTATATTTTCATGTTTATTTTTCATGCAAATTTTGTACATTTGTATTACCTTCCCAAGTGTGGAATACCATTTGTCTTTTGATTCTCCAAATGTCATCTACAAACAATTTGTCTTCAAATTCTGAAAACAATGCTGATGCTTCAAAATTCATTGATACTATGAAAGATCAATGCTTTTTGGAACACGAATTAGAGTTAGCCAGAATTAAGGACAAATTATTTACAGACACGACCTTGTTAATGATGTGATTAAAACCATGTTGTTTCTCCACCCAAGACACTGGAGAAGAACCCAAAAGTGAGAAATACACCTTTGGGCTCCTCAAAACTGACAATAAGGGAGAGAGACAGATATCTTGTTGCAAATGAGGACCCAACTTTCAAACAGCCTCCTCTCCTACATCCACATCATCTTACTAAACATCGAAAACTTCAAACTCCTAGATGTTTGTTGCCAAGAAGATGTCTCCCCATACTGGCTACAAAAATCCTCGCTACCATCCCTTCTTTCAGTTTAAAAAACCAACTGCCTTTAATAGACCAAGACATAGGAGCTAGCAAAGTCACACCAACTATCAAGTCAGACTCGATACAAGAAAATAATCTTACAAGCACATTAGGGCAGCAGTTAATTGTGTCCTAGCTAAGTGGGAACAGGACTAGAAGAAATAGTATTAAGAATTGATAATTTTTTCAGACATGCGAATTATCATTTTTGTGGTGCTAAAACTGAGAGGTGTATCTGTGGGGATTACTGACTTGTATGAGCTATACATGCTTGCACTATTCACAGTAAGGCTGGCATATTGTTCCTCTACACAGACATTAAACAAAATAGTACACACTTGTACATTTATACAGGTAAGATATGATGTTTGTACCATGACTAATCAAGAATTGTATTAAATGTCTGACATTATTTCTTATTGGTCTCTAATAAGAAACAACGTAATTAGATGATGCAATAACATACGTATATATACGTATGTATGCATGTGTGTGTGTTAAATCCCCTGTATAAACTCCTGAAATTGGCTACAAAATCGTCAGTGTTTGCCCAGGTTTTGGCTTCCTGTATGTAAAGAGTGAAGTGGCACAACATGCAAATAGCTGTTGGCTACCTTCATGGGGAGAATCCTCTTCATGACAAGATATTCTATAAAAGCTTTACTGGAAGCATTGTCCCGTTGATCTGCATCAAAATTGGTAGCATGCTACAATAAATTATAATGAATATTTATTTCAAATTTCGTACACATATGGTTCCAAAATTTTGCATTTTACAACATATATAAAAATAAAAATAACTGTACCGGAAGTACCCCGGCTAATCCACGCCAAAATAGGTAGTGTTTTACTACGAATAAAGGTAACCTGTTTCTTATATTTTGTAAAGTTTCTGCTCATAATTTGATCATATTCGCGTATTTACGTAAATTATAATCAGACTCGTTCCTCGTCTAACCAAATCAAACAACTTGAATTTTGAGGTTTTGCATTCTCGTTATCGCGTTCTGCACAATTTCACTTACTTACCTACCTTTCAAAAATTATCGTATAATTTTCGACAGTCGGTTGTTAGCAAAATTTCGCAAAATTCGATATCTAGCATTTTAATGACTCTCTAATCTGCGCCAGGACAGACGACGTTGTAGGCCGAAGAAGCGTCGAAAATGTCATAAATAACTCATCGATGCTTGTAATTTATTAACCATGGTATTGCATTTCGATCAATTAATTTCCATAATCGGTTTCTCGTTATCGAAAGCAGAAGAAAGAGCGATCAGATAAAGTGTGAGCGGGTGAGAGAGAAACATTGAAAAAAAAAAATTACTTTTACTATCGATAGCGAGTTCGATTTCATTTTTCGATGATTTGATAGAGAAAAGAAACATGTCCTGAATATTATATTAAGTATTTAATTGTAAATATGGAGGTTCGTAAGTTTACCAAGTGCTGTTGAAACATAGACGGTAACTATACTTGGGTATTATTCGACCAAACATGCGGCGACAAAATTTATTTCTTACTTTCCCATTGTTTTTCATAAAAACTCTGATTTCTAGCTCGAGGCCATTTATATTCGATTCTTTAAAAAATAAAAGATACTTTTTTTTTTTTTTTGGAGATTACTTTTTTCTCAAATTTTAAGATTTGAAAGAAAAATTTTAATTTCAAAGAAGGTCTCATTTTGGTACATTTTTCGGCAACCCGGACTTTTGGATAAGTTTTTGGAAGACCTTCGCGATTTTCATGAAATATTTTCTCAAGGTGAGCGGTTCTTTATAAAACGTTGGTAGGTACTACTTTTATTTTTAGCGATGAGTACAATAGCATGCAGCTTTTTCAAATTTTTTCGTACTTTTAGTATGGTTTAAAAAAACTATTAAAAATTGGTCTCCTGGTAAAACCTGAATATAAGAATGAAAAATTATTTATTTGTGGCTTAAAAAAAATTAATAATAATAATATAATATCTACATAATAATAATTCGTAAAATAATACCACGTTACCTTCTGGAACTGGGAACTTATGAATTTATTATTAACGATTTTTCTCCTTTAAATTCGAAAGTTTAAAATTTTTGCGAAATTAGAAAAATTTTATGACGATACCGATAAGAAATTTTTTTTTTTTTTTTTTTGATTGTACTACCCATTCTTGATTTATATATACATATTTTGACTTGATTTCGACTGACCAAATTAGTAATGCATCAGATTCATTCGTACTGATTCTCAAACCCTGTGCAGAGAGGCATGTTTAAAAGATTCGAGAATTTATTTATTTATTTATACATATTTATGCCTTAACTCGCCTCATTTAAATTTTCAAATTAAAAGTGGAACTGGTTATTTTTTCGCTCAGTTTTCCTCCGATACTAGGTTTTTTAGTTTTCATTTTTTTGTTAATGTCTCAACCCATATCAGGTTATTAACGTTTGGTGTTGCGATCACATACGTGTATGCACTCTAGAGGTACCCTTTTTTTCCTTTTTTTTTTTTTTTTTTTTTTTTTGTGTGTGTGTGTATTATATACAACCATATTTGGACCTCTTTTTGAGGAAAAATGGTCGCCATTGTAGCCGACACATCCACGCAGGTGTACTCTATGCACGCATGAATGGTTCGTTTGGTACAATCGGTTCTCGTTGGTCGCCGAATGTATACAGAGGAGAGACAAGAGATGCAGCAGGACGAAGACATCACAGAGTACCTACACCAGAGAGAATGAGAAAACTAAATACTCGCGCTGGTGGACATACAATAGATAATAAGGGGAATAAGAGAGAATGAAAAGTTTTGGTACTGGTCAACGTCCGATTTGCCAGATTTTTTTTTTTTTTTGTTTTTTTTTTGACCCGATGGAAATCAAAAGTTGATGGTTAATATAGTACCTATAGAGAAAAGATGCAGTAGGTATAAATGATACAAATACACTGAAAAAAAAAACAACAAAACAACAAAAACAGACCGACTAATGAAGAGTTCAATATAATCTTTCATTATTTCATGGATGTCCTGTTGATGAGAAAAGTTTCAGAACTTTAATGGTTTTCGCGAAAAATTAGACATAGGCTTATAGGCCATGAAGTAGACATTTTTTGTTTTTTTCGAATATTCGTACAGATATTTAACGTACGTACCCAGGGGTTGGGATCGATTCGCAGTGGAGGATTGAATCCAGGGATTTTTTCATTCTTTTACCAGAGAGCGAGTGAGCAAGGGAGTGGAATTCAATCGACTCTTCTAAGATTCAATCAGGATCGATTGGAAGTGAATTATTAAAAAAGTGATAGAGCGAGCGAGAGATTTATTAAAATTTGAAATCATTCACCTCCTCAAGGACGAAGCAGTTTGGATTATTATCAGCATACAATTACCTATTTTCTTTCTGCTTAACTGCTCTTTTTCTTTCTGACCTGCCCATATTTTGATTTTTACTAGTGCATGTTTCATTTTTCCTACCCCTTATTCTGTCTTTCCTCCATAGACCTATAATCAAAAAATTTTGAGAAAAAATAAAGAAAAACGATTCAATCGAGTTGAATCGGAGTGAATAATTTTTTCAACGGGGCTGAAATCGATTCAATCGGATTAATTTGAAGTTAGTAAATTCGAAAATAAATAGAATTTTAAATAAGAGTTGAAAAATTTTTCTGGAGAGTAAATGGGATTTAATGGGAGTTTTTTTTCACTCCCAACCCTTGTACGTATTTAAATATTTAAAATAAAATGAAAATTATTTGATAATGTAAAATTGATAAATATGGAAAGGAATTGTGTGGAGCAATTGTGGAAAACTATATAGGTACAAGGGTGAAAATAAATGAATCTAAACAACGATACGTCATTCTTCAGTTTATTAGATTGCCTTTCGATAGTAACAATGGCTGATTAATGGGGGCGATTGACCCCAGACTTCGTTGACAGAGTTTATCCGTATTGGTACCAATGAGTTAAAGAAAAATTGTGTATTTCTAATAGCTCTACATCTATTGGATAAAAGGAGAAATGATGATAGTCTACAGTGGCCCCCTCAATAGAGGGAGGGAAGGGTCCCGTGTTTGTTCCAATAAAATTTATTTAGAAAACTGATGCTAGGGGTTCAAAATAAAAACCTACCCGGGTTCTCTGTTAGCATTTTTCCACCACTGAATATTAATGGGGATATTTTGCAAATTTATTGTTACTACAATTACTTTTCAAATGTACCCAGCTGTAGATTTATCATTCAAAAATTTAAATCGTACAGCACAAAGGGTAGAAACGTTATTTTTCACGAAACAAGGAATACGTGTCCTTTTAGGTAAGCTGATTAAGTGGAAAATACATCACCAAGTTCAACCTCCATCCAACACAATATTTGGGAATATATTATTTTTAAAGTTACCTCTTCTGTATAACGTAGAGAACTAATATTAAGATGTATATCTAAGATTTTCTAGGAAGAAACTCAGTTTCTTTTCCCCCTCCCTTATCTCCTTAAAAAATAAAATTTTTGTGACCTAACCGTTGACACGTTTTCTTTCCAAGCTAAAATTGACCATACTAATAACGAATCATGGATTTATATTTTCTAGCCCTTTATCGCGGTAGGATTGTGAATAATTTTTTGTGACATTTTCTATGACATTTTGTTATTCAGTTCAATGGCATTGCTAGAAAAAGTCGCGGAAAAAAAGGCTGTAATCCGATGTTAAGCCTCTGATTCAAGTGAAAATATATAACAGGTCTATCGAAGAATACCTATTGTATTGAAAAAATTTAAAATTAATAATCAAATATGTTGAAAAATAAATTAGACTATGATTTTTTTCGTTGCTTTCAACTGTATTAAGTAATAGGAAATTCTGTAATTGGTTTTTGTAATATTGGCGTAAAATATATTCTAAAAATTACTCAGTTTTAAGTTGAACAAAATTATTACTTACTAAACTTCATTTACACGTTATAATCTGTCGAGTTTCTTCGTTAATGAAGAAACAGGACTCCAACCTTTTCTAATGATGGTTACCCATCTATAATAATTTTACAATAGGTACATAGCCTATCTACGGTTCGAATAATTTATCTGAATAACGTACCGATATGAATAGGTACCGTAAATAACAAAAAATTTTGTTCTTGAGATCGGGTATGAAAATTATCAGATCAAAATCATCAGAGGTTGATAAAAGTATATCCAATCTCATAACATCGACTATATTTTACTGAATTGTCGTAAGGATGGTGAATTTTTTATCAGATGCCGACCATTATTTTGGTGAGTTGACACGCATTTTGAGGGCAGTAAGGCACTTTTTGGCCCATTTGGTGGAGACAAGATTTTGCTGCCATTACGTGATAAGAAGATAACTATAAATATTGACGGTACCGTAGCACAACAATGTATCCACTTTAAAAGTCTTTGCACGTTTTCACAAATTCCTTTCGTAGAGATATGCAGTTTTCTCATTCTGAAAACAATGAAATTGACAACTTCAGTTGTATCGACCATACAGTCCCGCTTTGTTCTCGACTGAAGGGCAGACGTCACAGATTTGTGTCAAATATATTATTTTCTACGACCACGTTTGCCGAAAATTACATTAATTGGCCCTAAATTTTTGCAAAATGGATCAACTTTTCGTTGAAATTTAAACGCAATCCTGAGCTTTATGGATTTTTTACGAGATGAGCACTCGGTTTCGTAGTTACGAAATTCTATAATATGATGTCGAAGCTTCACTTCGTGGTTTGTACATATAAAACGATTTTTTTTTTTTTTTCCCCAACATTTTCTCATTTAGGTGTCATCGTAATGTTTTCGAATTGGTGCCTAAAAAAGTGACCACGCTGTTTTCACTCTCATTGTGTTGCGTCGATCATTTTTTATTTTTACGAGACTGTGCGTGAATTTGGGGCAAGGTTTACGATCGTTCATTAAATTAACGCGTGGAAAATAATCTTTGACACATTGACGATGGCAAAATATTTTGCTACCTACACCCACCTTATATGTATCGTCATATATTGAAAAGATTTATAGTGTTGCTACGGATCTGTGATTAAATACTGCATAAATATTGGCTAAATGAAGATTGACTGAAATTCATTACCTATGTTTAATTGCCTCGACAGTCAATACTGAACCCCAGTTGACAGATATTGGTCAAAAATTCTCGATACCTAATTCCTATTGAACTACCATTTATGTATACAGGGTTATTCACGTAATCACGCACCATAGGAAATTAACATTGTGGTGCATGATAAAACGAATAAGTGTACTTGTAATGATAATTTCGTATCATTCATAATATTTCTCTCTTATATATATACTTCACATATATATCAATCACCTAAAACAATTCTCATTATATTGGCGTCATGTAAACAAGTCTTTACTTGCCTTTACTGACTCATTTGTTCTACATTTTATGTTTATAAACAAACATAAATACACTTTTCATAACAACTCTTTTCTATGAAACCATTCTGCAGATATTGCAAATACCCAAAATCACCATTTATGTCATTTCCTTAAACTCCTATTGGACAATATCTAAACTTGTATTGTCATAACTCTCCAATCATATCACTACCATTTCCACTCTCCAAGAAATTGCCATATTCTCCTCCCAAAACTTCTAGTTATAAAAACTCATGTAACCATGTACATTTTATCTTCTTTATCATCTATTTCTCTCATCTTTACCTTTTATGTTAAACTTATTATTCTTACGTAACTACAATTTCACTGTTTTATATTGTGTTTAATACAACCTTTTTCATTTACGAGTATTTAAATTATTTTGTAACCTATATTCTCGTTACAGTACTAATTTTTGTACAATTTGTCATTATCTTACATGTTACCAAAATTTATGAATAAAATACACAAATAAATAACAAAATACACAAGTGAGTAATTAAGATAATGTAATTAACAAGTAAAATGAAGATTTTAAACTAAGTTAAAAATGGACGTCAGTAGCCGTGACTCAGTACCTTAGGCCATCAGTAAACTCAGCTTCAACATGCTCTAATTGGCCGTAGGTAATTTCGGTCTCTGATCTTAGTCGTTCGGATGTTTGTTTGTAGGGTCATTTATGTCGTTCTATTCTTCGAAAAAATTTTTTTCAATGATTTTTCCTTTCTGGCGTTAAGGGCAGTATTACTTTAAAAACAACAGTTTTTGATGTATAAACATCTTAGCACTCTGACCAGTACTTTAGTAGGGGATAAAATGAGAATTATAATCGTAACTCTCGTATGTCTTACAATATTGTAACTGTTGGCATAATTATGTTTACACATCAATCCTTCATGAGTCCCCATTGGAACTGGCGCCTTTTTTTAATGTGATAACATTTTTATTTTCACTACAGCAAAATACGTGGTTTGTTTTTACATTCGATGCCTTTTTCTTGTTAAATTTTCCACCGATTATCGATGATATATCGATAACAATTACATAGCTTTCTTATAACACATCGAAATATCGATATTTCATTTAACATTAATAAAACAGTTATGAGGAAATCCATGTATTTGTTAACACAGTATCGATAGTTGATGGTAAAACATTGATATTGAAGATGAAAATGTTATCACATTAAATGTAACAGTCTGTGGTAGTCATTGATACTGTTTTTTATTTAATTTAAATATAACTCCAGAACTGCTTCATCCATTCTCAAAAAATTTAATGGGACTACCAGGAGATCATCCTCTATCATTTAAAAAAAATTGATCAAAATTGGTGCTTAGGTTGAGAAATTATGCTGGAACAAACAAAAAAAACATATATACAAATCGAATTAATAACCAATCCTTTTTTTTTCAAAGTCTGTTAAAAATATGAAACTATAACAATTCTATGCTCTCACTATTGCTCGGTCAATCAGTGTAAATCATCCAAAATACTTAAATATAGCCAATGAAGACTCTACTCCAATTTTCAGAATAAATGTTTAACTTATTAGAAAAACTATGCAACTGTGTAAATTAGGCACAAAAATATTATAAATAGGTTTGAATTAAATTCTGAACCACTGCGAGATGTCACTTGGGTTACGGGAGGAGGAAGGGAAAGAATCATGTATTGAAAATCTACTTTAAAATATTATTTATCATGTAGGTATATTATTTTAACGATTAGTGACTGGCACTTGGAAAATGAAAAAAAAAATTAGTTTTTAACATTTTTAATATCTATGATTTTGATTCTAAAAAATTTTACTCTTTTTCAAAAATATGACCACGTTTACTTTCAATTTGTAGTTTCCACTCCGAAATCTGAACCAGTAATTAGAGTATTTCTTTGTAAAGGGCTACATCTATAATGTCTCAATCAAAAAAATATGATCTGGACGTTTGGTATAGCTAAGACTCTTTACTACCAGGTATGTATATGAGGGTGATAAGAGATAAGCCGCCATTTTGTGTTATTCGTGTTTTCATTAATTTTATACTGTTTATTATTTATATATATATATATATATAAAAAGAACACTCTTCTTTTTTCAAATGACTATAATTTTGTTTGTTACTCTCGTTCTTTCATGAATTCGTAATGTTGATTTTTGTTTGACCCACATTAAAAAATCGACACAATTCGACTATCTAATATTTACCGTTCCGATCTTGTTATCTTTAAGTTACGTCATTTCATGTATTATAGACTCGACCATCCTTTGTTAAATGACATCATTTTTGACCATACTCAACATGACTATTTTCCCTTTGTAACGAACATCGATTTCATTTATCGAATTCATTCATTCATTCATTCGTCCGTTAATCGCCGTTTCAGAAAGACAGATAAAACCTAGTCGTATCTTCGTTCGTTTCTTTGTGTACAATAATCTTGAATTTTCTAATATCACTACCGTTTTTAATCGTGTCAATAAACTCTACTTTTGATTACGAGTTCACAAAACTTTATTTACGTGCAAATTAGATCGAGTGGAATACCCGGAAACGAACTTACATATATATATAAAATAACACAAAATGGCGGTTTATCTCTCATCATCCTCATGCGTATATCTGGTAGTAGAAAGCCTTTAGTGTAACCTGTATCAAAAAATAAAAATAAAATTTTACTCATCTTATATTACTTGAAATGCCTCGAAATTAGAATCAACTGAAGCATTTTATTTCCATTATTTTTATTTCTAGCGAATATCTATATAAGTACCATACCTATAAGTATTGTTTCGCATTTAAGTTACCTACGTTTTTGCTATACTGACCAGTTTACAAAATATTGCAATGATATAAAATGCGTCTACTCCACGTACGAACATAAATACTCTTATTTTGAACACTACAGTGTCTATTCTGTAAACCAGTTACAATTGTTAATATTCTTTTCCTTTTTTTATTTATTTTTTTTTTAGTCTTTTTTTCGTCTGATGACCGTGACTTCGACTATTTTTATTTGCTTCGTTTTTCCCTTCGTTTTTTCCTCTTTTTTTTCCCTTTTTACCTTTTTTTTTCTGCAGCATCTTCAGAAACCGAGAAAAAAGTATATAAACCCGATAATCGGGGATGTTGGTAATGAGGAGGGAGGTTCAGAAGAGTCGACTTTCATTGGTTTTGTTGATATTTTAGCATACAATTGAAACATGATGTTATACAATCCGATCTACTGCTATATAGGAGAACATAATTAAAACCGACCTAAAAGAGTAAATATCATAGTCTATCGAAAAGAAATATATGGTAAAAGGTAAGGAAAAAAAAACATAAAAGCGTAAAAGTAATTCGTACATAAATTATCCGTGTGCGCAATATGATCTTGACTTTTTTTTCTTTCTTCTTATTTTTTTTCCCTTTTGTAAAAACAAAGAAGTTTGGTTACGATGCAACATTCGTCACCGATATAATATCGACTACCAACCTACCTTATCTTAATTCAAAATGCAAGTAAGTAAGAAGTAAGGTATCTACTTGATGACCTATGGCCTGTTTAAAAATGAAATTTTAATTGATTTTAGTGACTTATCAAGTTCTCTAGGCCTATAGTATGGGCTGCTGGAACTATTCTGTAAACCACATTGTCAAAAAATTTACGAAGTTACAAATTTTATTTTGAAAAATGATTGTACTTTAGTGAAATCCCTCGTTTTTCACAATTTTTTAATTATTATTGGTTCTTTTTGTAAATTAGTCGTCAGCGTTTGTAGCAGTAGATATTTTTAAAAGCTGAACTACGGATGCTAATTCACAGTGATAACAATATACAATGTTTCTATTTTTTCCTCGTTAAAATATCAAATTATCAATGACGACGAAGTTATTTGGAGTCACATTGTATCAGTCTATATAATAAAATTCAATCCCAACTTTTGTATATATATTCACGTTTTAACATCGGAAATGTTTAACCTGAGATACATAGCAAAAGATGACGTCATATGCAACGAAAAGTGAAAACAAAGTCTGCAACAAAAAGTGATAAAAATGCCAGAAACCCGACAAAAAAATTCCGTAAATACCTATCCTATGTATTCAAAATCAAATGCTCCAAATCCAAGAGCTTTTTGAAATAGGCTACTATATACCTAAAAATGGAAAAACTAGGTATTCCATTTTCAAGCCCCAATCACATAGGATAGTAGGCCTAACAAAAAGTGAAAACAAAGTTCATTAAAAAATCATGATTACGATGTACTTTCAAGTGGGGATAGTGTTTATTTAACAAAATGAAAATTAAATACAAAAATCATTTCCACTGTATCCTCGACTGTACAAGAAATGTAAATCGTGTAAATTTTTTGCAACATTCACAACATTTTTATTTTGAAAAAATCTGCTCTTCTCTTACTTCACACTTCTCGGCTATTATTTAAGCCACAAAGCTGAGATTCGTATTATTAAAAAGAGGAGAAAATTTGCTTGGGTCCTTTAACAAAATTTATTTTTTTATCGTCATTAGATTTTCACAAATTAACCATAAAAAAAACTGCAAATTAATGAGAAATTTACCTTTTTTTAATTTGTCATTTATTTCGAAAACTAATGATGGAAGTAAATAATTTTCAGCGACGACCCCTTCTATTTTTAACGACAAATTCATTTCAGATTTCACCTAAAATGAATTAATCACAGATAACGGCCAAAGAAAATTCAAGAACAAAACTGGGCGCTCTTCGTATCACTATATATATATATATATATATATACATACTGTATTCATATACTGCATACGAAGGCCTTTCTGCATAATATTTCGCCAACTATCGAACATTGGATGTATTCGCACATGTATATTATTTTGGTCATTTAGTATTTGTAACTGGATCGGGCGTAGAGGGGGTGTAGCCCCCTCCTCCAACGCTAGTAATGAGATAAAATTTCGGAAACAAATTATACGCCCAATAATGCAATTTCAATCAAAAGTATCTCAATAAATTCTTCATCACGAATATTCTTTATGTCTCTTCAAAAGAAGTTCTGCTTCTTTAGTAAATTGTTTTTGTAGATTACCTATACTTGAATCATGCGGTTTTTTCTCCTTGATTTTTGTGTATGTTTCCAATGAAAATCAACATATTAATTTGGATCTCATGAAACAACCTAATAATGAGAGGTAGCTATGTTTTTTTTTCATGATGTAAAATAACTTTATCTGCAGAAGTTAGAATTGTTAGACTATATGTACCTACCTATATGCACACATATGATATGCTTTAAATTTAATTTTCTTGTTATCACGGTACAGGTTGTAATTTCTCTTCGATATGTAGTCATGAAATTTGGTACAAACACTAATACTAAGCTAAGGATATGAATTATTACTTTTGGTGTGAATTTCCCAGACGGCACTTCCCGTACCGCCATGTTTCTTATTATTTTAGAGGTTTTATATCTCTACAATAACTAATTTTCGATCAACCACTACCAAATTTGAAACAAATATTCACTATGATCTATTCTAACGTGCTAATTAAACTACCAATTTTGGTGCGGATCAGCCAGATGATTCTATCCTAATATATGTCCGATTTAATTCTCATGTTGAGCTCTAAAATGCACAATTTTTAATCAAAAGCTAAGAAATTTAACTCAGTTATTATTTATGATCTGTTCCAAAAGCTCGGCGGTTGCTCATTTTGGTTATACATAACTGGCGGGTATGTGAAAACCTACATTTTGTAGTGGAGCGGTTGCTGCGCTAGAATTTTATTTCTCCTTTATTCAGATATTCAAGAAAAATGCACTGACATTATAGTTACAAAACTATGTGCATTTTGCAAAGATTCGTATTATACTACCTCCCCCTTATTTAAAATGATAGTGAGAAAAAAATGTTTATAAAGCCATGTAAAATATATTCGAGAAATAAAATGGGGATAAAAGTTGTCAACGTAATAAATGAGAAACAATACATTCAAGTATTTATCGTTTAAAGGTCACCGAGGTTAGATAATTTTAATGCTGCGGGCGTGAAGTACGTGAAATATTTTCCAACCTTCTTGTGTAAAATAATCTTTAGGCTCCCATTTCATATTGTAAAATATGTCGAGAGTTAGATGCTATACGCTATGCGTAGATACTTGGTACCTATAGGTATATACCTACACATATGGGCATGAGCAATGAAGTTAGGATACAAAGTGAGTAAATTCTGTGCTTTTTATACGAATGGATTTTGTTCCACATTTATTTAATGAAACAGAATCGCGTTTCTTAAACATACCGGAGGATAAAAATTAATGTCATATTGTATTAGAATCAAATTCATTAGTTGTGATTTTACCCTCCACCCATCATTCTGTACTTTCTCCATTCTGACAAAACCCAAACTACTCCTCATGTTCTTCAGTCTGAACTTTGTTCTTTCCTTGAATCTGTCCCTCCGTCCATTCATATCTTTACTAATGGCTCCAAGGACACATTGGCTCTGCTATTTACTCCACTGCCTTCTCATCACCCACTCCCCTTCGTATACACACTGACATCTAAACTTTCTGCAATACTCATAGTTTTCAAACTCGTATCACAACACCCACTACACACATCCTATATCAACCTCACAAACACTCTCACTCGCTCTCTGTCTGTCTGTCTGTCTGTCTGTCTCTTTCTCTCTCTCTCTCTCTCTCTCTCTCTCTCTCTCTCCCTCTCTCTCTCGCACATAAATTAAGATGATAAAGTATAGTATATCATCATATAATTTAAAATAAAACTTATGAAATAATAAAGTTATGAAATAAAAAAAAAGGAAATGAGAATGTGGTTAATTATTGTAGAAAGAAAATTTCATGCAAATTAGAAAAAATATGAAAATTGCGATTTGTACCTTGGGAATAAGAAATGGACACACACACACCCTACATATATATATGTATTGAGTTATTGGTGCCAAAAATTTTTCTGAGATCATGAAACGAAAAACATTACCCACCCACAACTTTGGGGGCTAATATCACACCATGCGTAATTATTAGATTTTCTAAAGAAAACATACTTGAAAATTCATTAGTTGAAGAAATCCATGAGTTGAATTTTCCTTCGGTTTTTTTCTGAAATGAGTGTGGTTCAGAAATATCTATTAGGTATTTGACAAATAATCAAGCTTTCCTCAAAAAATAAGACTAGATTTTAGATTTTAAAGTGGATTTTCTTTTAATCCACTTTAAAGTTTAAATTTCATATCTAAAGATTGCAGAAAAATGTATCAGTAAATTAAAACAATTTGGTAGGTATCCACCTACAAATTTGACTTTTTTGTGGTTTATTTGACTTCAACAAGAAAGTAATACCTACTTTATAATTTTGTTGGGTGAGATGAGAGGTAAAAATGTCCTAGTGTCATAAAAAAATCATAATCAAAGAAAGTATAAGCTTTTTTTTAAAAAAAAATATCAAAAATTACATTTTTGATTGACTGAGATCATGTTTTGGCTTAACTGCAACAATAACCTAACATATCGATAATCGACTGTTTGTAGGAAGAAAACATCTTCAGTCACACCATTCTTTCAATTTTGTTTCTTATGATGGTAATGAGGGTGGGAAAAACCTATATATGCCCCACTTCAGTTTTCTTCAATGTTGCGAAATTTGTAATTGTGATTTGTAAATGAGTGGAAACTGTTAATTAGAATGGAAGAAATAATTTTAGGGCTAGGAGAATGAATTTTCAGTATTGCAGTTGTACTTCATGTGTCCGTAAGCCGCGTATAGAAAAACCCACCAATTAAAATAATTATTTTATTTTATATAAATTGGAAATTTGAAACTGGTTTATAAACTTCAGTAAAGAAACCATCTAAAGGTGTTGTAACTGTTATCAGACATATATACCCTATACCTGCTTCCATCTTCATTCATAGATGGGTATTTCAGGTGTTAATCCGCAGACAATTTCTTTAACCAATAATATTCGGTGCCAGAGATGACAGAAGGTTTCGTGAAGATTAAATCATAAATTAAAATTTTCTGACGCATATGTATCATATCATTCATAGTAAAAAAGAAGGGGAAAAATAATTTCACAACGATCACACATGATTACTTAAATATTAGATAAGTACCAAAATTAACGTTGTTTCTCCACTGTATAGGTCTAGATCTTGGAAAGGAATACAGTAGTCCAGTTACCTACTTAGAAGATTACAATTAAATGTACTTTTTTAATAAATACCAAAAAAATTTTAGGGGTTGCTTAAAATTTTTCTACCTAGGTGTAGGTATTATTTTCTTGGGCTAACTTTTTTTTTTTTTAATCATTATAATTATCAAGGTTGGTATGTTTTTCTAAGTGAGGTTCTGCTACACTCCAATAGCCCAAATGCAATCCTTAGTGCGTTAATTTTGGTAATTTTATCAAAGTGTAACCAGCATAAAAGAGATCTAATTAGTTGAGTTAAGACCACTTTCAGTATACACCATACACAACATAACTAACACCAGAAAACTCTTACATCTCTGTAATAATTTATAGTAAATTTATTATCCACGAACTATTATGGACCTTAACTTTGAGAGATTTTATAAAATATTTCAAACCCAAAGATTAATTAAACACTCTTAATAAAATAATAATTTGTACAACACAAATACATTAAATAATATTTCAAACATATTGGGATCACACCCTTAGACAAAGACTGTCGATTAAACACAATATTTAAAACTATGTCTTAAACTAGACTAAGACTGAGCGTCGATTACTTCGTAACCGGGGTTTATGTACACATTCAGGGTACGTAAATGTACGTAATGAATGACTAAGTGAAGTAGGGGACTTGTTATTATAGGGATATGCTGACTCACAATATAATCTAGGGACAGGCATATTTAGGTCATTGAATTTTGAAAACAGTATTCCTATATTCATAATATTTGGTGCGGGTGATTTTAGGTTGTTTATAAAGAGTTATAGGATGTTTTGATTATGGCCAAATCCCTAAATTTCTGATATTCAATACTGCGTCACCGAATATGTTCGTCATATTTTAGAAATAGACAAAAATATACGTTACCACAAAGTACAACAAACGTCCCCAACAGAGCCATCCAAATTCTAAAACTACGTCTGATAGCTGATGACCCTTGTTTTTAGCATGTATCGAAGCAGCGACGTGTATAAGGGGATCCTGGAGTCTGGTCCTCTCTTACGCATAAAAAAACGTTTCAGCCTCTAAATTTGTGTATTTTGTTGGTTTTGATGATTTTTGTTGGAGGGGTCAGGAGAGACCACCAAGAATGTGTGGACATCCCTCCTTTG
>WOFM01002328.1:0-18899 GCA_011428145.1 Ericerus pela
GCTCAGTGCAGTTTAGTTAGGATTGAAGGAAGATTGGAGTAGACGAAGAACTGGTGTCAGTACCCATCAAAGTTACAAGCAATATAACCGACAGTACTTGTGGAGTATAACAAAACCGAATGCGAATACTTCAAGAGTAAGGAACAGCTTATTGAAATCTTTTTCAAAGAAAACATTAAAATATGCATCAGTACCAGATTTACGTTTAAACACAACTTGAACATTAAAACGTCATAAACCACAACATTAAAAGTAGACTGGACTCATTGCCGATGATAAAAACTCAAATAAGTATAGGCAGTGTTACTGCTTGTAATCATCCAATCGGGCTATAGGTATTTGTGTAAAATTATTATACGAGGTTTGGTAGAAAAATAAGGTTCCTGCACTTTTAAAATTAAATCCGCCACCAATTTGACTTAAAAACGTCATTTAATCCCAGAATAAATACACTATTCTCAACATATTCACCACCAATATTTTATACATTCTGAACAACTTGAGACAAATTGCCAAGGGCATAGAAAGTTACCACCGATTGAAAAAAAAAAAAAAAAAATGTGAACTGACTTTAACTTTTGTAGATCAGCAAATCTTTTTCCATCTAAAAACATCTACAATTTTGAAAACAGTTGAAAATCTTATGTGGCGAGGTTAAGGAGAGTACGGTGGATGTTCAAAAACATGCCACCAAAATTACCGAAGCAGCTACTGAGTGATGACTGCAGAATTAAGGTGTGCATTGTCAGGGAACAACATAATTTTTTTGGTTTGATAAGATGTTTTCGAACATCCATCTTATTTTCCCGACCTCACCCTAGCAGATTTTCATCTGTTTTCAAAATTGAAGATGCATTTAGGTGGAGAAAGATTTGCTGATCTACAAGAAGTTAAAGGTGCAGTTCACATTTTTTTTTTTTTTTTTTCAATCGGTGGTAACTTTCTATGCCCTTGGCAAATTTGTCTCAAGTTGTTCAGAATGTATAAAATATTGGTGGTGAATATGTTGAGAAATAGTGTATTTATTCTGGGGATTAAAATGACGTTTTTAAGTCAAATTGGTGGCGGATTTAATTTTTTAAAAGTGCATGGAACCTTATTTTTCTACCAAACCTCGTATAATAATTTTACACAAATACCTATAGCCCCGATTGGATGATTACAAGCAGTAACACTGCCTATACTTATTTGAGTTTTTATCATCGGCAATGAGTCCAGTCTACTTTTAATGTTGTGGTTTATTGACGTTTTAATGTTCAAGTTGTGTTTAAAACGTAAATCTGGTACTGATGCATATTTTAATGTTTTCTTTGAAAAAGATTTCAATAAGCTGTTCCTTACTCTTGAAGTATTCGCATTCGGTTTTGTTATACTCCACCAAGTACTGTCGGTTATATTGCTTGTAACTTTGATGGGTACTGACACCAGTTCTTCTTGTCTACTCCAATCTTCCTTCAATCCTAACTAAACTGCACTGAGCAAGATGGGAATTGTCTGTGTGGCGTCAGGTGTCTCACTAAACTATTTCACCATATCCATTTCCATGAGGGAGGTTCCGCTACGCGCACTTATTTCGTTGCCAGCGATAACATTCAATTTTTCTTATAGGTACATAAAAAGGTCGTCTTTATCAAATGAATGACTTAAGTACCTACTTATAAACACAACAATTTTGCGGAAAATTTGAGAATCCATTCCAACTTCCTTCGGCTTATGTCTTTCGCCTGTTGTTAACTCATTCATTCATCTATTAAAATCAACAAACATATTGATACCGTTTTATACTAAACACACACAGTTTTTGTAAAGAAATTCGCATGAAAAGGAGAAAAAAATTAAATTGATCACAACGCATTCTGGAAAAATATTCTGTCTTGACAAAAACGAAGAATAAATCTCTTTTTAATGGCGAAAGTTTTTTACTTTTTTTTTTCATCCTTTGTTAAAAGTCCTAAATTTTGCTATTCATAAAAAGGCCACGAAAAAAGATAAAATCGTTTTGTCGATACTTATTTTATTATTTAAATTTGGTAATATGTAAGACAAAAAAAGAAAAAAGGGAAAACTAGAAATTGTCCCTTTATTTATTTATACATCCTTTATTTTTCTTATTTTGGTTTTGTATCGTAACTATAAGCATTTTTAAAACGCTAAGAATCACGTTCAATTCTAAGGCACCATGAATTCATTACGAACATGATGAATGAATTAAGTTAATTGGATTTTCATTTGAGAAATAACACTGAAAGAAAAAGCCTACCTACAGATTTCACAAGATTTGACGCAATCTTTAAACTTCCAAAGGTTATTCGTTAACATTGAGAGAAGCTTTTAGGAGTCAGGTATGCCGACATTTTCGACCTTTTGATGCTACATTCGTGTAAAAGTTACACAAGCTGGGACCAATAAATTAACATGAAAATTGATTGATGGTTTTTTCCCGCCAATTTGCACAGTCTTGTGTTGGCGTTGAAAATATGGATTCGGCTGATGGTTATAGATGTCCCCATATTTCATTCGTAATGTAATTATGAAAATTATTGAAATTTTATGCAAAAAATAACAGCCATTAATATTGTTTTGAAGTATCCAGCAAAGAAAAAATCACTCAGGAACATTTTATAAAGTTATTAGACACTTCAAATCAACCAGATTGCTCATTGACCATGAATTTAACATTTCAAAACGGTTTGGTGGTCAATTATTATTAAGCTGTATGTGTCCAGAAAACATTCGAAAAATTGTCGATTATTAAATTAACCGTGTACAGAAGAAAATTCAGATTTATACACAATTATCTATTTTAAACGAAAATTTAAGTCATTTTTTAATAGGAACAATGTTTTATACGATAAATGTGAAAAATTACGTTAGTAAAGTTAAAATAAGATAATTATGATTATAATATAGCAGGTAAGGAGCGTGGGTGAGTTGTTGCTTGACTTTAGAGCTGAAACGTTAGGAGTTTGAGAACGATTATTGTTAAATTTCCCACCCAAAATGCGGTGTTTTCTGTTTTGTTCTGTTGATGCTCAAATATATGATGAATGAAAAATTCGTCCTTGACAGACTACTGGCAACCGGATCCTGACTATCTCCTTCCTCCACCAACTAGTCATCAAAATATGTTATACTATAGGCTCTGGATGAAATGACCGTATAACCGCTAAGTCTATTTATTAAAAACAAAATCTGATCCATTGTAGATACCCCCTGAAAAATTTGACGTTGTCTTCACATAAATGGCCTAAATAAGGGAATTAATTCGTGGTCCAAAAGAGTAAGAAAAGCGGAATGGCAATTATAAACTATTTATGTTTTAGCACTGCTCTCCAAGAAGCGTATACGCACTTTTGTTTTCACTACCTACTACTTTTTATGTATCTTTCACTCGGGCAAAATAGTTATTATTGATATAAGTGCGTAAAGTAGGTGATTTTGATACAATTGTGATTTTTTCAGCAGAAGCCAAGGCGCGTGACGAAATTTATATAATTTTTTGCAACAGCCCCCATGACGCATCCGTACTATCAGCTATTTTTTTCCTATAGGTATATTATAATTTACGTTAAAACTCATCCATACCTCCCTAAATACTTTTCGCGGACTTTTTCCTAAAATCTTACTTTCTTCCACACACTACTTTTATTTCTCCTACCAAAATTACTTATTCGTGGAATAATCTTTCAGTATAATATGATTGTATATATCTAAATAACTGGTTTTTATCTACCCCTACTCGATTTGTTGTACTTTGGCATCATATTTTTTCACTAAGATTTCTCTTATATACAGTTTCCTCTGCACAGTTCATTTGTATCATTCGTAGAATAACATCTTTTATAATTATGGTCTAAACAGACGTGCATTTTTTCAATATTAAACATTATTGCACATATTATCAGGTACTGATTTTTCTTCTTTGGGCAATGGGTTAAAGTTAGTGGTGTTTCTTGTGTTTTCAACTAAAAATGTTCGATAAAATATGTTAATTACATGGAAGTCAAAACACATATGGCTTATGGATATAAAAAACTTCATTCAGACATGGTATAAATCGAGTGTAAGGACACCTGGTTGGTTATTCGGTCAGGCAGTGGTAATTCTGTGGCCACTATCCTTTGTGAGTGTGTTCTCCAAATTACATGGTTTTGTTTAAGAAGATGGATCAAAAAATCTTGTAGGGACTGTAGGGAGATTGTCAAAATGGCCCCCCTAGTATACCACACCTAAAAAAAATTTCATAAAGACAAAAAATTTTCAAAAATTATTTAAACAATGTAACAATGGCAAATTTCTTGTAATTTGCATTTGTTTATTTTGAGGATGAATAAAAACTTATATGGAATGCAGAGTTAAGTAAATTTTCTATTCTTTCTAGTAGTACCAACCTCAAATTTCTATCTTAAGTAACGGCTGAAGAATTATTGATTTAATGAAGAGAGGTTTCTAAATTCCAAAAAAGACAAATCTAATAATTTGCATTTTTTTTGTTCATTTATTTTCATGCAGCTAAAGATGAAATAGGAGATTTTTCTTAAATGTCAAAAAGTAAAATTTTGCACATACATAGATTAGGACTTTCTTAGATTATTAAATCACTGCTTTGGCTGAGTCTTATTCAACATTATAAGATTTCTGAACAATTTTTGTTTTTTTAAGTAGTCATACTGATGTATTTCAATAACACAAATAATATTCACAGATAAAAATGAGGTTTTTGTCAAAACTTACTCCCTTATATCATATTACCTGTAAAAAATTACTTTTACAATTTTGCTTGTTTATTGTCGTGTTTTCTTGCGAGACTCCTGAAAACCTACAGTCTCGAACACGTTACGATACAAATTTTATTTTTGATGAATGTTATACACTATAAAGTAGAGAAATGCCTCACAAACTATAAGTTTGTTTTTATTTTACTAAGACAACCGACACTGATATTCCCCATCAACGAGAAATAAACGCAGTCATCTTCAAATACAAATAATAACTTCCCATTCTACACAAGATAAGGAAACTACTAATCCACCGATTTTAATTGTTATATTTTCTGATAACGTGCAGGTTTTAACTCACTCAATGGTGAAACCAACATCGTTTTTCCTTTTTAATTAAGTTTGTTCCCGGTTTGGCCAGTGGAGAACAGCCAGTCTCGTTCTAGACATGGAATTTGTCCACTGTGAATGTTAATGTGTTCCAAGAATTTCATTTTGTTATGGATATAGATCGTTTTTTAATAGGTATTACTTCAAAGTAAATGGCCCCAAACTTCTTGTAAAAATTGATAAAATGATTAAATTGAAAGCCAATTTAGTAATCCAACCTAAAACTTTTTCTTTGAAAATGGTGAACCTTACCACGAAATACTACCTGCCATACACAATGAAAAATGTCTAGAATGAGTTTTTTATTCACTATATCCAATTTCGTGTTTTGTCGCAAGAAAAAATTGCAGAAAATTTCAAAAAACTGCAAAAAACTGAGAAAAACTGCAAACAATTGCAAAAATTCAAACATTATGATCTCGTCAAAAATTTTAGTTCATCAATAAATTTTATACCGTATAATTTCCCATAATAATCAGAATTTTTTGGATATTTCGATCAATCTCCAAGTTATTCCTGTGACCTACATGTGCAGTAATAGGTACCTGTACCTTCTGCATCGTGATGAATTAGCATTATTATACCTTGGTATTTCTCAGTTTCATACAAAATTATTTAACCTTTTCTTCAAAATCAGTGACATTAACCAACTTGATATCTTTGAAACAGCTTCGAAATTTCCAGTTTCGGTGATAAAAAAAAAAAAAAAAAAAAAAAGCTAAATTATGATGAAACTTTTTTTTCTTAAAATGATAACTGCGAAATACGAAATTCTCTGCGGAACAATAAAGTATCGAACACGTAGACAGGTTCTTTGTCGGCGCACGTAAAAATACTTTTTGTCGAAAGCAGTGAATAAGGGTTGGAGACAAAAGCGAGATAAGAGAAAGGGGAAACGGAGAAACTTGTACGCCAGAAAGATGGGCAATTTTTTACCACGTGTGCAAAAGAAAGGCGAACAAGAAAGAGGTAATTGTAAATTTCTTGCAACTGACTTTTTTTCATTTTTTTTTTTTTTCATTTTTGTACATCCTGCTTTGCCTCGTTTTCACAGAAGCGGCCTATATGTGAGCGTAATTTTTGAAGTACGAGACGTTGTTTAACACAGAAAATAAAGGGTGAAAAAAAGTGAAGCTTCGTCTGCTTCAACACGAATCGATGTCGCACAAATTCCTACCAACAAGCTCGTGCATGTATTACACATTATCTTGAAAGAGAACGAAAGAGAAAAAAATAGAAGAGATTTTTGATGTTAAACATCGTAGGCAAGCGACACGTTCGTCGTACCACCTTTTCACTTCAACGATTTCTAAGACGATGAATATCGAAAATATGAACTACAGATGCGTAACAAACCAAGAATTTTGTAGTTTTGTTGGACAACAGGTCATAAATAACCCACGAGTGTGTTTGAATTTTGGGTGCAAAACTACACAATGAACAGTGAATTGCGTAGATACGTCAGGTACTTCGGGTACACATAATGTATTGATAGCATTCATTGCATTTACTCGTCATAAAACCGAATATTTCAGGCTCTAGGTTACCAGGAGTTAGGTAGGCTACTCTGCCTAAATGTCTGGAAAACAATGAGAAGGCCATGGAAGCTATTTTGAGCGCCATAGGACAGAAATTTGTTCCCTTAGAAATTCATCCAGTTATTCCAGTCAATACAAACACCTGACAACAATGTTACTAGAACATTCAAGTTAGGTAAAATGAATTTGTCAAAACGAATGAATTCCTTTAATTGGCCGTGTTAACCATAGTGAACGTTCAATTTGAAAATTTATAAAAAATCAGGAAAAATATTAATAAACTTTAAATTAGCACTGTTAATTTTGGTTAAGTAATAACGTTCCCCCCTTTCATTTGATACTTAGGTACCTACTGTGGTATGCAACCCTGGGTGGCTCAATCCAACCCAATACAAAACATAACATAATTTCTCATAAATAAAAAACACACTCAATTGAGTGTTCCGAGAGCATCTCCACCAACAGAATTCGGTAAGATGAGAGTTAAGAGCCCAAGACCTACTCAGCTAGTCAGGTGATCGTTTGAACCGCTTTAGACCATGCAACAGGGAAAAAAGTGAATTAAAAATTTACCTCATAGCTGAGTATTCCGAGAAGGCATCTTTTTGAAAAGAGCAGCCTGAGTTAACCTCAATTCATTGCCTCGAGCAGGCCCGATGCCCGCAAATATAAATTAAACCATAATAAAAAAATAAAAATTACGTATTAAAAATTTAAGTTCATGAAAAAATACAGACAAAAAATAATTCGACCACAATGGTCGATGACAAAACAAAGGATGAATCGTACATATAATTCATAATATTACAAAGTATCAGCAGAAAAAATATAATTTAGAAAGAAAAGGCAGGGGAATTTCCGACAACCTCAGTTGTATTATAATATTACCACCACTAAAAATAAGATGGTGGTAAGAAAAGATCGAAAGTTGAAAGAGAGGGAAAAAATTTTTAGGCGTAGCTAGGCTAAGAGTTTAGCCTAGCTGAAGACGCTCACGGCGTTTCAATATGCGTGTGTTTTAATTTTAGTATTATTTAATTTTATTATTGGGGAAAATAGACGAAAAGTTTTGATTTTGATTTTTTTTTTTAGGGTATGGTCGTATCCTACACTACCTCTAAAAACATCTATCGAATACCGAGGTAACTATAAGATCAAAATCTTTTAGATCAATCAGTCACTAGATGTTCAATTTATTTTTCTTCGAGTTTTGAGGAGCCCTCAAGCCAGGTGATAACTATAGTTAAAATTACCAGGATAGAGTATATTCATACATATTGCATCATCTCCAAGATTGGAAGATGTTGGAGTTACACTGATTGCTTGAGCACTTGTTGGCTACGCTGATTCTACATATTGCAGATGCCCATTCTTTCGACCTACCTATATTCATTATTCATTCCTCTTTCTGGTGTTTGTAGAGTTAACATATACTTGTTATTCTCTGTATAATAAAGTATTTACCTGATGCGGTACTGGAGTGTTTAATATTATTCATTTAGTTATTCACTTCATCATTTATTTACTAAATACTTAAACGGACATTTTGCCCCAATGTCAAATAGAAGAAAGTGTTACTGCCTTCTCTTGTTTGTGTCTGCCTGTAATACATACCATTCCTTTCCTTCCACATTTTTGTGTTAAACAGAGTAAAAGTTCAAATAACACAACTTGGCAATGATAAGTACATTTTTAAAATTATCACAGATTATTAACTTGGCAATATTAACTGCAGTTAACTGGGTCATAATTCTTCCCCTATAAAGTTTTTATACAAATTTTTTGGTCATGTATGTCTGTATGTATGTATGTATGTATATATTTATGTGTGTGAGTGTGTGTTGGTCTGGAGATGTCTATTTTCCCAATGAAATATGCGTAGAATGTACAACTTAAATTGCTTCTTTTCCATCTTTTATATATTTTAAACCACAGGGCATATGGAGCATTGGACAACTCTTTAGCTTTATGTCTCTGAGAATCAGCTACATTGGATAGTGGCCACAAAATTACCACTGCCCAACACAAATAGCCTTCCAGGTGTCCGTTTCGCCTTGAATACTGAAACATATTGTAAAGGTATTAATTAAGCTAGGTCGTAGCTGAGGATATCTTCTAAAGAAATAAAGTAGGCTTTATATTGCTTCCCTAACGAATCGTAGGAAAAATAGATTACAGAAAAAATTGGTTATTTCCGACAACGTCTATATATGGATAGATATTTTGAAATTTCACGCTAAAATTCGTACACACATGTCAGTTATCCTACAGCATGGATGACTAAACTGACAACTGCGGGGGAAAAAAGACGGAATAATTATAAATCTTTAATAAACTGAAATAAATAAAACAAAAGCGACCCATTACAAATGACAAAATGCTGCTAACGATGTCAAGGACTCGATCAAATAAAATATGAAGTAATTATCACCATTTTATTTTCTGATTCATGTACGCTATTCGAACGGAAAAAGTCGTCGAAAAAAAAAAAAGATAAAATAAATTGTGTCAACGTTGAAAAACGGAATTTTTCTATTCTTCATTCCCTCCAAATGATTTTAGTTAATTAAAAAAAAAAAAAAAAAAAAAAAAAAAAAAAAAACGAAATGTTACGCTTGACCTATTTGTGTCGATGACGCTTCAAGTTTTTTTGATTGGTGGAAAAATATTTTATGTGAACTTGGAAAGTGAACGAATATTTTTATTGAAATGAAAAAATTCAATCTTTGTCTTTAAAAATTTCTCCAATAAGATCTATTGGAATTAAAATGAAACGAGCATTATGGCAAGTTGATAGTTTTTTTATTTTATTTTTTAAACAGAATCTACTTCAAAAAACTAAAGCAAAAATAATGAAAAATGAGCTAAAAAGAGAAGAATAATCCTTTTAAAATTTCTCCAGTAAGATCTAGGTACAGGGATTGGTATTGTTCAAGTCGGCGCTCTTTTCCTGTATCATGTAGGCTATATACGTCAATTCCGTCAAACTTTATGACAAAACCTTGTAATTAGCGCCGACTTCAATAATTCAAGTCCCCAGATCTACATGTTGCTGGAGAAATTTTAAAAGGATTATTTTTCTATTCTTAGTGCATTTTTCATTGTTTTCTCTTTAAGTCGGTTCTAGTTTTTCAAAAAAGTTATCAACATTACCATAATGCTTTTTCGTTTCACTTTAATTTTAGTAGATTTTACTGGAGAAATTTTAAAATAGTTATTTTTTCTTTTTAGAGCATTTTTATTAGTTTTGTTTTTTGATTTTTTTGAAGTTTCATTGATTTTTTGATGAAAAATGTTTTTCAATGATTTTTTGTCTCTAGAGTTAGCCGCAATATTACCTTAAAACTAACAATTTTTTTTATCTAAAAATAACATCGAAATTACTTCATCGATTCTAAAAATAATTAAATGGGACCAACATGGGATTATTTTCTATTATTTAAAAACAAGTTCATCAAAATCGATGGCTAAGTTGAGAAGTTATGCAGGAACAATAAAAAGCAACTATTATATATATATTATGTGGATCAAATTGATAATCAACTCCTTTTGTGAAGTCGGTTAAAAATGATAAACTTTTCTTATGTATGGGTGTGAAAATTTTGTGAAAAGGGTTATTGTATTTAGGTACTGTATATCTATTTGTAATTGAGTTTTAAGTAAGCTTAAATGGTTAATTTCAAATCAGAACGAAAATTATAGAACTAATTATTGCTGATTTAAAATGATTTGGAGTTGAATTGACAATTTTTCAATCCTAAAAATAAAACAATAAAAACTCGGTAAAAGAAGAAAATATAACTCTCTTAAAATTCCTCCTGCTTAATTTAGGGAAATATTCAAGACGTCCTTTTTTTCATTATTCTAGTACGTCAATTCCAATCTAATTTTGTGACAAAACTTTTCAAGTAGCGCCTATTTTAATAATTTCAGTTCTACTTCTTACTAAAAGAACTGCATAAATCTTATTTTTATCATTTTAACGTAATTTTTTTTTTTTTTTAAAGTTTGCTCGAATTTTTGGAAAAATTCTTTAGTAGGTATATATAGTGCTTTTTTGTTTCATTATAATAATCCTAGTAAGTTCTGTTGGAGAAATTTCATATGAGTAATTTTTCTCTTTTCAACCAATTTTTTGTTTTTTGATTGTTTAAAATATCCGTTAGAGTTTTAGTTAAAAAGTTTGTTTTTTTAATTATTTTTTGTTTCATTTATCCCACATTAGCTGTAATGATAATTTTGCTATAAAACGAATAATTCTTAAAAGATAACTGAAAAACAATCTCATCGATTTTGAGACAATAAAAAAAACCAAAAAGAACAATTATGGGATTCTAGAGTGAGAAGTTATCCAGGAATGAACATTAAAATAATATATAAAAACTCTTGTGTAGCAAGTTTCGCAAGAAAAATTTGATTTTCTCTGTTTTAAAATCACCTCTTTCTCTTACATTATTTTAATAAAGTAATTATTTTAATAAAGTAATATAATAAATATAATATTTATAGTTTTTGCAAAAAATACCAATATCACATAAATACGATGCAAGCGTAAGATATACTGATTTAATATCATGTGTGGAATACCTTGTCATGAGAGATATTCTCACCAGAAGGAAATTCAACAGAATTTAAGCGTGTTCAGCCACTTCGTACACAAGTACGGGTAAGCCAAAACCAAGGCGAACACTGGCGATTTTAGAGCCGGTTCGGGTTGTTTATATACAGCTTATTTACATGCACACAAAGACACGTATGTAAGAGAATACGTACGTTGGTGAGAATGGCCAGGTTGCATCATCCCCTATCGAGATAAGAGATGGCTGGCCGGTTCGTGTATGAATCGTGACATCATCTTATTGTGTCACGATTTGGTACTCGTACATTACCTGCAAGTACATAAAGGTAATTACGATCGAACGAGTTTTGTGTGTTTAACGTCACAAGGACAATTATTTGCCTGCCCTTTGGGGCGGCGACTGTTGTTGAGGGGTCCGAGCCCCTTTACCTCATACCAGTGAGTCCCCACAGCTACTTCCCCCCAGTTTTTGCACCGCAAAAATGATCAATTGCGCAGGCCTGGACTTGCGGTTTTATGAGTGCCTCTTCAGGTCTGCCTCCCACTTGGTTAGTGCGCTTCCAACTGCAGCGCCGATGCACCCGTATGATTGTCGCCTTGCGTCAACGCACGCCTGGTATTGGGTGCCACTGTCTTCTCCCCTACGCCTAGGTGGACAATTTTTTGTATAGGCGTATGGGTGGTGGTGGGAGTGAGGTGGCAGCAGTCGCTTGAAGAGTGGCTTTCTCAGCATCGGGGAGTTTGATGTCTCTGATGCTATGGTGGCCATCTTTGCCTTTTTGTTTGCTGCCTGCTCAGCCGTGAAGAGGAACTTCATTGGCTCCCTGGTCTCTGCGGGTTTTGGCTCCAATCTCGGGGATTTCGGAATCGTGGTCGATTCCATTGGTGACCGTGGAGGAGAGACTATTGGGGGAAGCAGAGTTGTCATCTCCGCTAGGACTTCGTCTACAGGAGAGCTGTGTCCATGAGCAGCTCCTCCTCTATCCAGTCCAGCTCCGTCTTCTGCTCGGTCTTCTGCTGAGTTTGTAAAGGCTCAGCAGTTTTCCGGGCAAACTGGGAGGTGGCGAATCGTTTGGCAGTGACATTAGAATGGGTTGTTTGAGGAAAAAAGAAACAAAAATATTTCAGAAAACATGTCCAAGATCTCTGGCAGTTCTGAAGTGGGTGATTTTACTTCAGTTTTTGATTTACCATTACAGTTATGTTTCATTATTTTCGCATCTTCTTATCAGCATGTAGAGGGTATAGCGCTTAAAATTCTTGACCGTATGCAAGTTTTCCAGTTAAGTTCTGATCCGTTTAAGCAAAGTTATGCCTGAAATAAACTCATAGAATATATTTTTCGAATTTTTATTACAAAGGAATCTCCACTTGTGACGTCACAACGTTGAGATTATCTTTGTGTTTAATGGTAAACGCACGTTGCGATGTTTATTTCCATTTCACATGTGGATTTGTTTATTCCTGTCATTTTCTTTTTGTTGGCATTCCTCGTTTGCTTATCTCCGGAGTTTCTTTTGTCTCACGGAGTTCCGATTTTTGTCGCATATTTTTTAGCAAGTTTAAACTTACATAGCGGATATTACTTTTTCGAGAGTAAATTTTATTTTCTTCGCATTAACCTCTTAGACATGTGAGAAGGGTGGGAATTTTTATGTTTTTACTGCCAGGGGACCTGCCTCTTTTTCATGGACATAAGGGGCCTCAGGATCGAATGTTTTAGTGGTAACATCGTCCGAAAATCTTACCGACTTTTTTAATGTTTTCTGTTGTGAATTATTTGTTTTACATTTTTTGACAGATTCTTCCGTATTTGTTTGGGAATCCGTCTGGATATTTTCTAGGTTCTCCCTTTGCAACCTTTTTATTCTTTTATCGTCACTTACCATGTATGCAGGCTTCAATCTGTCGATTGAAATTGTTCGAGGTTCGCCTGCAATGAGTATCACAAAGTTTTTCTCATCTCGTGATACTACTTTGTAAGGACTGGCATATGGTTTCTCCAGCTCAGATCTCATTTTTTCGTCTCTAACAAATACGTGTGAAGTATTGGCTAAGTGTTTCAAGACGTAAATTTTGGGCTGGATATGGCAAGCTGCCTGTTTTAGGAAATTGTTGGCATCATTTCTTATGTTTTGTACCATGATTTTGGGGCTAACTTCCTTCGATTCTGTGAAGAAGTCCTCTGGGAGGCTTAGTTCTACGCCGAACGCTAGTTGCGCTGCAGAGTGACCTGTATCGGTTTGTAGGGCAGATCGAAGGCTTAAGAGGATGGTAGGGAGTACATCTACCCATCTCTTGGTATCATGAGACATGATAGAGGCTTTGAGAGCTCTATGCCATCTCTCGATTTTGCCATTGGCTTGAGGATGGTAAGCTGTGGTATGACTGTGTTGAACACCAAGCTTATTAGACAGCTCTTTAAAGAGCGAGCTCTCAAATTGGTGACCTTGATCCGTAATTATGACCTCTGGTACGACATAACCTCGCGATCTAGGTATCGAATAACCTTGCAGATACTGTAGGAGCTGACATCTCATGTAGAGGGATTGCTTCTGGCCATCGTGTTGCCCTGTCTATTATCGTCAACAGGTATCTGTGTCCTTGAGATGGTGGCAATGGGCCTACCAAGTCCATATGTACAGTTTTAAAACTGCTCCGTTTGTTTGAAGGATTTGAGGGGCAAGCGAGTGTGTCATCCTACTTCGGATTCTTGACAGTTCAGGCAACTGCGAGCCTATTTGTTGCAGTCAGACTTCACTTCGTGACCATACAAACCTTGCCAAAATCATATTAGCACTACATTTTGGCCCAGCATGTGACAGATCATGTACACTGTTGAAAGCCAACCTGCGATATTTTACCGGTAGAAATGCCTATTCTTACCTGTACTGATGTCACATGTTAATAAAACATCAGTACCGGGAATTTTTTGCTGGTCTCAATTTGAGAATAGTATCATCGTTCGATAACAACTCTTGCAATTCTGCATCCTTAAGCTGTGCTTAGCTATTTCAGCATAAGGTAATTGGACAGGAGCCGAGATAGCTTCGATCTACTCAAGGCATCAGCTGGAGTGTTAAGTTCTCCACTTATATAATGAATGTTGGTAGTCAATTGACCAATATAGTCTAATTGTCGCGCTCTTCTCAGCGATGCTGGTTCTGCTTTTTGTGTGAAGGCATATGTTAGGGGTTCATGGTCCAGTATACACAGAAAAACATCTACCCTCTAATTGGTGTCTGAAATGCTTGACGCAGCAAAAATTCCGAGCAATTCCCTATTGTATGTGCTATAGTTCTTTTCTGTTTTTGAGAGCTTCCTCGAGAAGAAAGCTAGTGGTAAATTCTGTTGTCTTTATCCAATTGGTACAGGGTTGCACCAATTGCAAAATCAGATGCATTGGTACTAACACATAATGCAGACTTTGTCTGGATGAGCCATATAGAGTTGCATTGAAGTGTATCTTTGATTTTCTCAAAGGCCTGTTCGGCTTCTTCATTCCATTCGAGTTAGTCTTATCTTTCTTTTTACTTGTCTTTATTAGTGCAAACAGCTTACTTTGTTCGGCTGCTGCATTCTTCATGCAACGTCTATAGAAGTTCACCATCCCCAAGAAACGCCTGAGTTCAGCGACATTTGAGGGTTTTGGGAAGTTCAATATTGGCTCTACTTTGGTCTTCAAGGGGGAAATGCCTTCGGTCGAGACTTTGTAGCGAGGAAGTCAATTTCAGTCTGTGCATATAAGCTTTTACCTACGTTGATAGTAAGCCGGCAGCGTGTATACGCTGTACGACGGCTCTTACATTCTCCTCGTGCTGTTGCTCACGCCTTCAGAGCAAATGCAGATATCATCCAAGTATGCATATGCAAACGGCAATTCCCTAAACAGTCCATTGATAAATCTCTGGAAAGTTTGTGCTGAGTTGCAAAGTCCAAACGGCATTCGAAGGTATTCGAATAGTCCAAAGGGGGTTATAACTGTCTTTGGTACGTCCTGGTCAGCCATAGGAATTTGGTGGAATGCCCAGTTGATGTCAATTTTGGTGAACATCGTTTTACCCTTCATATTCGCGTTGAAGACCATTATATTGGGGACTGGTAGCGATCAGGAACTGTTATGGCATTTAAGGCCCTGTAGTCTCCAACAATTCGCCACTCTCCACTTGCTTTTTTGGTCATGTGGATAGGGGAGCTCCATGAGTTTTTGAGGGGCGACATACCCTCCTCAATGATGCGATGAAAGTACTCCCTTGCGCTTTGAGTTTGTCAGGCAGTAACCTTCGTGCTCTAGCATGGCAAGGCTGTCCTTTGGTTTCTATGTAATGAACGTATCGTGTTTGTATGTAGGATGCCTGCAAATTGATGGTTGAGTGACTCCAGGATAGTCAGACAGGATCCGTAAGAGTTGTCCGTCGACTTTTGTACAGCTGGATATATTTGTGTCCAGTCTGTAAGCATGCGTTTTGCCATCCACACAATTTTTAGTTTCACTATTGATCAGTTTGCTGTTTTTGAGGTCAATGATCAGGCCATAATGTGCAAGAAATCTGCACCCAGGATCGGGTTTGGAACATCAGCAACCGTGAAGGACCACGTCATATTTTCCTTAAGTCCGATGTCAACTTTGCTGGTCTCAAGTCCGTAAGCTGGAAGGTTTTGACCATTCACAGTACGGAGATAGTATTTGGAGGAAGTACTTTTTGGTTTTTATTTACTGGCAATATACTCAAGTCTGCACCTGAGTCTATCAAGTACCATCTCCTATTTGTCCTGTCCTTTATGAACAGGCGGCATGAGTGTTTTTCCGAGGGGTCTTGGCCGCATAGATGGCCCCTTGTTCTAGTTTGACGCTTCCTTGTTGTAGGATTTACCCCACCATTTGCACCTGTTGTTGCATTTGGTGGCTTCTGCACCAAACCAGTTGTGAAAAAAGCAACTTTTATCATCCCAATTTGAGACTGGTTTTTGGGAGATGATGTTCTTGGGGGAGTTGAACTCTGACCCCTGTTGTTGGAACTGATCTGCGGTCTCTTAACCGGGACTGTCGTCCTTTGCTATTGATACTGTTGTTGTTGTTTTTCTTGACTTAGATCGTTGTCGCCAGCTACTATTGGGTTTCGTTGAGCTTTGCTTTTGTTCCTTTACTTCCTCAGGCAACTGAGCTATTTGGGCTCTAAGTTGAGTGAGTTCACCAGTCTCTGCAGATACTGCACTACCAGGTTTTGACCTGGTATATTCTAGTGCATTATCTGCTGATTTTGCAAGGAAGTCCAAGTCTGCGGATGTATTTATCACGGTCGAACCCCCGGCGGCTAGGAATTGCACAACACTTTGGGAAGTTGTTTGCAAAATTGATTGCCTATGACAGAAGGGGCTACTATGTTATCTGCCTTCTGCCTCAATTTTGCCATGAAGATTGAGGGTTTGTTGTCCCCCATCTTCATACCACCCATCACATCATCAATAATTTCGTTCTTTGTTTTTCCAAATACATTTTTGATCTTGATGAACCAGGCATATTTGTCATCTTCTGTCGAAGGGCATTCCATGATGTCCGGAATGTGGGGGAATACCTCCACAGATGTGTAGATACCGCTGGTTCAGAGTTATGTTCTCAGTCTTGAACCTGCCTTCTAATAGAGTCAACCATAAGTCTACCTCATTGGGCAGAAATTCCAGGATCTCTATCCTCTGTCTGTAGAAGTTGGGGTTCTGCCCTGGCTGCAATTGAAAAGTTGCATAATCTGCGCCAAGACTTTGGGTGTCAGCTGTGGCTGACTACTTCCTCCCTGCGATGGTTGTGGGTTTTTGGTAGGTGGTGGGACCATTGCTATGTCTTTCTGATGACAAGTGTATTCCACAGAGCAACTTCCTTCTGCTGGTTGAAAACACTGGCTCCTGTGTTTGTAGGACAGGTTTTTTCAGGTCAGAACTTTGGTTTAAAGTTTGACCACTTCTCAACGTTTCAACTCTAGTTTTCTTTATTTATTGCAGTTCCCAGTCGTGCTAATTCTGGGTGTTGAGGCCTTCTTCCTGATTTGCTAAATTCGTAGAGTGTCGAGTCGAAGTTGGGGGGGTTGTGGATGAGTCCAACCATTCTTCTTCCAGGTCTACTGTCTTGTTTCTCCTTGTTTGTATATTTTAAGGAGAGGGGTATGAATTCCCACTTCATCAGACTCTACTTCAACAACCTAAAAGGTGTCTTAGTCTGCAAAAAAAAATTTTTTTGCTATGCAAGCGAGTTTCTTGCCAGCGCACAGAGCCGAATTTTTGTAATAGCCAACGCGCCTCAATACACCTCACGACGTAGCCAAAAATCACGTCGAGGTCACCACTGTGGAATACCTTGTCATGAGAGATATTCTCACCAGAAGGAAATTCAACAGAATTTAAGTGTGTTCAGCCACTTCGTACACAAGTACGGGTAAGCCAAAACCAAGGCAAACACTGGCAATTTTAGAGCCGGTTTAGGTTGTTTATATACGGTGTATTTACACGCACACAAAACACGTACGTAAGAGAATACGTACGTTGGTGAGAACGGCCAGGTCGCATCATCCCCTATCGAAATAAGAGATGGCTGGCCTGTTCGTGTACGAATCGTGACATCATCTTATTGTGTCACAATTTGGTACTCGTTCATTACCTGCAAGTACATACAGGTAATTACGATCGAATGAGTTTTGTGTGTTTAACGTCACAAGGACGATTATTTGCCTGCCCTTTGGGGCGGCGACTGTCGTCGAGGGGTCCGAGCCCCTTTACCTCATACCAGTGAGTCCCCACTTCATGTTTCCAAAATATTTTATGATTAAATTTTTAATTTTCGTGTTAAAAATCATTATTTTTTCTGAAATGAAAAATTATTCTCAGTTCTAACTAGCACGATTTTAAAAATAATTCGATGCTTCTCTTTCCTGTAGTAACGAGAATTAAAGATTGTATAAAAATATAAAAAAAAAAAAAAAAAAAAAACAATTATGAGAAAAAAAACTTATACATTCCAAAATGTGCTGGTTACGAAAATATTAGCATAGATTTTAGTGCCTATGTTTAAATCTAGTGTACGAAAGCAGGTAGAAGGTGGGAAAAAATTGACGTTTTGCTGAGATCTTGTTGTTTCTAGGTTAAAATGAGTGTTTTTCTCGATGAAGTCTAGAAAATGAATTTTTCAGAATCATTATCAGAATTGAAAATCAAACTGAATGTCTAATGAATTGAGAATAAATTGACTAATCAAAACCAAAATTGGTAGGTCTAGTTCTCGTATAAAAGTTACTGTTTTTGCCAAATTTCGTAAGTATTGAAAAAGAAATGCAACTTTTATTGAGATAACATGAAAAATTAGAAACTCTAACCACTCCAGGGGAATGAGCCATAACCCAAGAAGAAAAAACTTCAGATGCATGTTAGATATACTTCAAGTCAATATCTGTTCCAAATTTTGTGACTATTGTTTGAGAATTACTCCTTTTAGAGCCATTAATCTGCCAAAATGCAACAAAATCGCTCCTACCCTGCCAAAATGCTCAGAAAATCATGAAACAAAAAAACGTACCAACTCCCACCCTTGGTCTGAATACTCTTCAAGTATGTCTTTTTATTTTTTTTTTTTGCTTCGTTATGTACTGTTAATACACGCCTTAACTAGGTACATACAAGGTTTCTGAG
>WOFM01002330.1:0-156620 GCA_011428145.1 Ericerus pela
TATTACCATCGTATCCAGTTGAAAATTTTTTTAAATCGCCTAAATTTCATTTTCACTTTCACCCCATGTCTATGATCATTCATCTTGACCCATAACTCAACCTGTGAATGCAATAACTAACATATTTTGAAAAAAATTGTTGTAGTCTACCTACACTAAGGCTCTTGAATAACAGCAATGCGCATGAGGGTGATATGAAATAAGCTATCACCTTGGGTTATTTGTTTTTTCAGGAATTTTACATTGTTTATTACTACTAAATATAATAACACAAAATGGCGGTTCATCTCTTATCACCCATGTGCTCAGACCTGCAAGTAAAGAGCCTTACCTAGACCAACTGAAATTTTAATAACAGAAATTAAAAAATGAAACAAAATAAAACTGACTTCAAAAAAAATAAGCCTACATATTAAAAATAGGAACTAAAAGGAAGGACTGAAAAGTAAATAACAAATTTTTATGAGGATGTTATTACGGTATTGTAGGATGCTGTGGTAGGCGCATGCGCACATCTACATATGGACCTTGTTGCTTGTATGAGCCTGGCTCAGTAATAAAATTAGATTGGTAGTGGTGATCTACCAACCCATGTGTACCAAAAAGTGTGTTCGCCCTACATGATGTAGGGACAGGCCACACAACCTACCAGCGAGTGCAGTAGTACACTCGTCACCACTAGTAGGAAGTTGCCACAGGTATCACCTTCTTTTTTAAACAAAACTCTGATGTTGAATGCTGATTTAATTATTCGATGATTCAGATCAATTTGAAAGGTAATTAGGATCAAAGTGTATTGATTTAAAGTTGAAAAAAAAAAAATTAGCAAACAGTCATTTGAATAATCCCTAATTGGTTCCAACAAGAAAGGCAGTTTTTTAGCATATATTTCAATGCTGCATTACAGTCACAGTATATAAGTGTTTTAGAGGATTTTATACATCAATACCTATTTAGCAGAGGGTTGAAACTTTATGGTAGTAAGAAAATTTCAAATGTGAGTTGGGAAGGGGGAACGAAAATTGAGAAAACCTGACCCATGCTTCGTATGGTATTAATTATCTTATCACTTAAATTCAATTCTAGAAAGAAATTGATAATTTTTATCGGTTCTGCACAATTTTTACGCCTTGGAAAAATCTCGTGACCTCTACTGAATAGTACTCTTTTGGTGCTGTTCATCAGATTTCGATCAGCTATTAAAATACATCCTGGAATTCGATCAGTTTCTATTCCCATTCGCTATCATTGTCTTCCAATCTGGAAGAGCGTTTCGTAAATAAAACGTTAAAGTATTTGTCTTAAAAATTTTCATAATTTTTCAGGCTACGAACTCGATTCACGCAAAATGGAGGTGGAACAAACAAACGATCCGAACGTGCTGTGTGATTATTATATTACTGATGAAAACTTGCTTCTCAGTCAGCTGGAAGTTTTTTCCCCGATACAAGGTCAGACTGGTGAAGCATATTGGGTGTTAAAATCAATAAAATTCCCAATTATTGAAATATCTGATGACCTAACACGTGAAATTTTACAATGCCCTGCTACAATTGGTGAAAAACGCGAACTAGGTTACATTTACTTGTTGCCGGTGTACTACAAGAATGATAAAAAATTACCTCAGCTAATTATATTCAAGAACGTTGATGAAAAAGGCACTAAGGTTCATCCATTCGCTATGTTCGTTATGAAGGAGCCTGTGATCGAAGACACTGCTAGTATTGCTGATTTTCAAGAGGAACAATATTACCAGACAGACATGAATCGAGTAGTACAAAAATGGGATTCGATCGGGGCAAGCGCCCGTTATGACCCAACCTTAATTTAAGTAAACAGTCAATTAATGAATTCCACAATAATTATGTTGTTTTTTATGCACAAAAATCGTGAATGAATGAAAAAATAAATAGCACAACAATATAAAATAAACAAGAGTGTGCATTTGTTCCAAAATGTTGACAGTGTAACAGTCCAAAACATAGCACCATGTACCCACAATATATAACACTGGTTTTACTTCTGAAAGTAATATGTTGGTCTCCTGAGAAATGAGTTATGAAAATTTTCCACCTCTAACCAGCACTTATTATATCTACAATAATGAGTGAAATTTAGGATAGCAAAAATGTTCTATTTTCAAAATAATAATATTATATTACGCAACTAGGGAGGAGAGTGAGAATCGTCATAACAGACAAAATTTTTGAATTAAAAAAATGGAATTAATTTAAATGAAAGAAAATAAGCCTGTTAAAGTTATGAGGGAAACTGGTTGCTTGAATCTTGGAAATTATCGTCATAAGCTGCGTTTATTTATCTTTGTCGAGTCTGCGAGAAAATTTTAACTGATTACCTATGTCAATATGTAGACAAATTCGATGAAAATATGAAAAACCACTTCGGTAGTTTTATTCATTTGTAAAGAGGTACCTATTTACATATCTACGCTTGTTTCATTTGCAGACTACCTAGAAGGTAAAGGAGGTGAAAATGCTACCTTCTGAATGCGTGAAATAGATTTAGATAGGATAGTTGAAAAGAGACCATATTTGGCACCTGTGTACTTCAAGGCCTTAAGCATCATTTCCTACCATTCAATCAAACGTTTATTCAAAAATAACCAACTAGTAATAAAAATAATAAGAAAACCCTAATTTTGGTCATCTTATTCGATAGGGTGGGTAAGATGCAGCATAGTTGACACATTCAGCCTATCCTATTTTATTTAAAAATTACGTGAATATTCTCGAATTTAATCCATAGTAATCTTTTATAAAACTTGTAAATTCCTGAATACAAACCTTCACGGACAAAAAGACCCAATTCCCTTTATCTCCCACAGACACTCTTTCTTGTTAGAAACGGAACTCTTCCATTCTTCAAAGTCTTGCTATTCCCTATCTCTCATACGGTTTTCCAAATTTCAAATTTTGTTCTAGCACCTTCAAATTTTTTCTCTTTCATTTCCTTCCTTCCCATTGAAATTTCGTCCGTGGAATTAGATAATAAGGCTTCGTATGTATTATAAATCAGTTTTTACCAACACTTTTTTTTTTTTTTTCAGGTGACAGATAAACAATTTTGTAATCGAACTCTAGACTTTTCTTTCTGTCATTCGCTTCACTTCAATTTTTACAATCGTATGGAAAAAACATATATTTTTTCCTTAGTTTCTTGTGTACATTTTTCTGCAATAATATATGACTTGTGTTTTTACATAAAAATGTGTTGATCTTTTCCATTGGGCAATGGGTTAATTCAATGGTGTAATAAAATAGTTCCTGGTTAGTTGCTGATCCGGTAAGTTGTATCATGGAATTTAATACAAGTCTGTGGTGAAAAAGGTTCATCAAAATCACCTGCACATGATATAAATTTGAGTTCAAGGACATCCAGCAGAGTTATTTGGTCGGACAGTGGTGATTCTGTGGCCACTGTCCTGTACAGGTGTATTTAAGAAAGTCCGTGGTCATGTGGAATTCTGAATTGTGAAATCTTGTAAGGGCCAAAGGGAGTTTGCCAAAATGGCCTCCCCTGACATACCACATAGTGGTATCTAAGATGGCTAATGGAAATTTATATATGTATTTCAACAAAAAAAAAATCAAATCCAAAATTTTTAAAATTTCTTGAATAAATCTATTAGAATTAAAGAAAAACTATATAGAATCATTTTTCTTGGCTTTCAAAAATATAAAAAAATCAGTTTGAATTTTTTTCTGAACATATTCTTTAGTCCTTGAAATCACAATATGTTTTTCCAATGTATTTCACTAAAATTTGTCTATAAATAAAAATTGGAAATTATAAAAGATGGCACCTAATTTAATTATTCATTAAATTTGATCAATTAAATATCATTCTTCAATGAGTAATTTCAATATTGGTGCAGCATCTTAGGCATTACAAATGTTGGCTATATTAGTCAATTTGAATTTTTTATTGTTTCACATTTTTTAAAATTAAATAATGAGAGTCAAATCAAAGGAATTAAATACTACTGTAATCTTCACAAAATTTCTGACAATTTCATAAATTATCAGAGGAAATCAGACAATTCATTGCCCCAATAACTAGCATTAAAATTAAAGTTAATTTTTTTTTAATGTTATCGTCATACACACAATTCACTTTCAAATAAAATGCAAGGAGGGACTAAGGTTTCATGTCACAGAAACTTAAACAGAAAGTCTGTTGACTAGCCTGCACATACCAGTGACGTAATTTTCCCCTTGGCAGTGCTGCCAATATGACTTTTTGAAAGTGCAACATCTTTGCCCATGTGGCATCTTTGCCACCTTTTCCTTACCATAATTATTGTTTTCACCAAAATGCAGGTTGTCAGGTGACACACCACAAGCGGGGTTCTCAGCTGTTTTATTTTCTTCCTTTCATTCCACTATAGTATTATTCTCCCTCCAAAATATCAACTTCATTATAAAAAGTATTATACAAACAAATTAATGAATTTTCTGCATACTGAAATTTTAACACTGGATATCTAAAGTTCCTAAAATTACATTAACATTTTAGAGAATAACTCCAATAAAATAAAAAACTGAGAATTATTTCTTGCTACAATACTACAAGAATCATCCAGACTACACACAATATAAACTTATTTATATTTAATGTTGAAAATAAACAAAATAGTTATTTGGGATACAAGTGTATAAAGTAGGTGATTTTGATCCAAGTGTGATTTTTGCAGTAAAACGTGAAGGCCAGTGATGCAAATCACATGAGTGTTTATCACCTACTATAATTATGCAGGTTTGTCACGTACTATTTTTTGAAACATCCCCCTAAGAAAGAAAAAAAAAAGTTGCACTAAGAAAAAATTAGAATACTGTATTTATTGCCTCATTCAGCAAATGTCATAACGATGCTCTAAGATCAGTGTATAAAGTGACGCATGCGCCCAAGGCAATGAATAAAGTAAAGACCGATGTATGAAGTAAGTACTTTATAAATCACTTTATGAATGGGTTCTAATTTTATACATTGGTCGTAAATGGTTCTAAAATTACCTGCTTTATATATAGTCAAGGTGCGCATAAAAATAGGATTTATAAACAGGTGTTGCAAAAAACAGTTTTTCTTATTCTGTATAGGTTATAGGTACCTATCTATCCTCAGATTCTGAGCAAAGCTTTGCCTACTACACACCTAATAGGGCAAAGCGGAGATACGGGGCTTAACTAGTTGTCTGTTGAGGTACAATTACTTGCGAGGTATGACGTGCAAGGCACAGGCGTGTGACTAGAATGACTTCTACAAATATGTATGATTCGTTGAACCTTTAACCTTTAACTACATCTCAGCTTCTATTCAGTACGTCTATTACGATAATTATTTACACACAGTATTAGTACTGAAATGATTGCGGTTAATGTTAGACCTAGAATCATCGAGTTCAATTTTAATTTTGTCATTGGCGTGTATAACACTGTTCAGAATATTATCACAAATTTTTTACAACACGCAACCCAAAAGTATATATGTTTGTTAATGACACTTAACGAAACAAAAAGTAGTGAATTTCATTACGACGCGAACAAATATGTATTATTGGGTACATAAACACTTTCTCCCGCATGGCTGGACTACTTTCTCAGTTTTTTTTTTCTTGAAGTAAAATTGAATATTAAATTAATTATATTATTAAAAAAAAATTGTTTTGAGGAATTTTTACTTGAGTTGGACGGGAGAAGGGTACCTACATAGAATTTTTGGATAAAAAAAAGGTAAAATTATTCATTATTATTCAGCTATAAAATTAACAAATATTTTCCACACAAACAAATGTCGTGTGACACGCGTGCAAAGTAAGTGATTTATACTCGTGTGATTTGCAGCTTTTGTCTTTCAGTTTGTTTTGCAAAATTCACACTCGTATCAAAATCATCGATTTTCTGCATTGTATCACAAATAACATTTTAGTTATTTATGATTTTGAAGACATAATTTATTCGCTACCTATGCATTTTTTTTATTTGCAAAGATTATATGAATTAATTTTTAATAAATATCACAGAACACACTTTTTGCATAGATAAAGCAGATTTTTCCGAACATATCACGTATATAAATACATTTTCACTCTTTTTCAACTGTTTCTTTTAGACATAAAAAAATTATTACCAGTATTGAATAGAAGAGCTGTTTAATAAGAGTATTCTGGGTTAGTTTTCTCACTACTTGACCAGTGTGCCAATCACGAGAGGAGGAAATTATTGAATTTCGGAGAAAAATAGGACCTGAAGGCATTAAAGAGAGAGCTGAAGCTGAATTATCTTTCTTTACTAAATCGTTGTGGTTGGTAAACGATGAGTAGTATAATCAATTTCGAATTCCATGGCAAATCTTTCTAAAAACTTTTTAGTGAAATTCAAATCAGGTAAGCATTTATTTTTACACTTACTTCATCTATCTACAACGTGCCAACAAATGTCTTTCGCAATTCATAATCTTATATTATTCTGTACGAAACATTTAATAAGTTGAAAACAATAAGTAGCCTACATACGTATTTGTTGATATGGTATATAACTCTAATTTTATTATTAATGTATTATCCGTCTGTTCTCAAGTCCAATGAGATAACCTTGAGAACAAATTCGCTATCAGTGGTCTAAGAAAGATAGGTAAATGAGGAATTAAAATAATGAAATGAAAATAAACAAGTTACTATTTAATCAAAATTACGTATTTTCCAAGGACAAAAAAAATTTTTAGGGGAGGAGAATATTTTTCTTAGTAGTTATAAGTCTTTGTAACGGAATATGAAATTGTGATGTGAAAACAAATTAAGATTAAATGACTTCGATGCAAACGAGTATGGATAGTGTGAGATACAATAATAATATGTAGTGTATGTTGTCTTATCGCAACGATCGAGTTAAGAAGAGTTCTGCAATATATTCTGCGAATTTTATGCCATTAACAATGAGTACATTTCACGGAGAATGTCAGACCAGAAAATTATCTATACAGACGATAATAATAATTATATAATATATTCATTAATTTTTAAAATTAATATAACAGAACTGAATCTCTGATACAGCTTCCTAGACAAAGCAGGTCGAGTAAATGTACCGAATATAGAGCCCATAAATTTAAAATTGTACAAAAATTAGAAAAATCAGTTTAAATTTAAATTTATGAAGAAATCTGTATCATTGGTTCTTGATGTTATTTTTTGTAACATTAAGAAGTCTATGGAACCAATCTTTGGTTTTACATGAATTGTTTCGTCACATTTTCTAAAATAATGAGTTCCTCTCTTTCTTAATAAAGGTACAAGTTTATATTCTAAATATACTTCATAGATACCGAATATAGGGTTCCTGATAATTTATGAAAAATATCAAAATGAGAGTTATAAAAATGAATGCTTCTATCTCACAAAGGATACAAATGACAGTCAAAACATTCTGATTTCATTTCATATCGTTTTAAACATAAATAATTGATACCTCATTTGAAGTTAATTCACGCAATTTAGATGTGCTGAATACAAAAAATTAATAAAATTACGTGAATCAACTTACAAGATTGCCAATACTAGCAAATAGAATCCAAATGTTCAAATTTTCTGTTGATATCGATTATATTTCAATATATCAATTAGCATTTTGTCTAAAAATTATGAGAAATTGCAAAACATTTAAGAGAACAGTAATAAAAACTAAAGTGAGAGGAAAACTCATTTTAGGCACGTTCTTCCGACTATTATTGTGTATTAGTACAGTAGAACAGTCTTACTCTCCTCAATTTTTTTTCCAGCAGACCGTGTTAATAGTTGAAGAAAAACAATAAATTGTAACTACCCCATATTTGGTACATACTCCACAATCAGTACATTAACCTTAGTTGTTGAAAAATTAGCCACTCACAGTCTCACAACCAAAGTTGATATCAATTTGGAATTGATTATAAATAATGACTAGCTATATGCTCTAAGTTCTGTAGCTGTTGACCCAAAATTACCACCTATCCAGAGCACAAACCATCAATCTAATTCTTGCACAATTTATTGGCTAGAATGTTTAAATACTATCCACAAAGCCAATTTGTCTGTTTCAAACTTTATGACTACCTACCACTTATTCAAAAATTTCGTAGGTAGGTATTTTAAAGTCGTTAAATAATAAAAAATACACTCTTATTGGACTTACGGAATGTACCATAGGTAAGGTTGATCCGGTCCAAAATCAACAGGTTTCGTCCTTGTCTTAATAGCAATATTCTTAAGAAGTTTCATCACTAGTGACCTGTAAGTTACCACATTTAACAGATAATGGTACTTATCAATTTAGAATAGTTTAATTTAAATGACATGTTGCCCCTTCCAATCCAGCCAAAACTTTAGCTACGAAGCCTTAGCTACGAAGCCAGTTGTTACCGAATTTTGTAGATTTTGTTAAAATTGTATCTATGAAGTAAATGTTTTTTCAAATTTTCTGATTACTGTCCGAAAATTACCTACATATTTCAGAGCCAATATAAATAAATGGCCAAAGATACAACATAATCGCACCTACTAGACGTAATTACCATGAAATTTATCCGCAACAAAATAAATCGAGCTCATCCTTATCCGAATCACAATACAATAATATCTGTGATCTGTACATAGGTACATAGGCACTTCATTATTTTCATTCATTGCACCACCCTTGGCCTTTTCTCCCTGCTTCTCTTCAAATCTTTTGCCTCCCTCACAGGGTGGTCACAGTCAATGCCCTTTCTTCCTTCACATTGATCTTTTTCTGTCATTTCATCAATCTTTTTCGAATCTTCATATTTCTTATCATTTTTCATGTCCCATCTCATACTTTCTATGGATTGTCATCTTATTTCGTTCATTTCTCTTATCACCACCACAGTACGTACTTTTTTCTATTCATAATTTGTTCCGCCAAATGTTCTATTTTTTTCAATGTTATTTCAGTTTTCTTTTATTTTCCCACCTTCTTAATAAATCTCAGAGGTTAAGTTGTGTCAGTTGACGCATTCTGTTTTGGTCTTCTTCGGAATAACAATATGTCTCATTTTATCATGTGTGTTTATATGAAAAATTTTACTTTAAATATAATTATGTTTTATAAAATGTGTTAGTCTTTTAAAAAGAAATAGGCAATATTTTGTGGTGTTGGAGATCTCCGAGGTACATCTGATATTATGATTTAATCATTTATCATGCTGTTATCGGGATTGAGTGAGTTGGGGGGGCAACAGTTTTAATTTGCTTCTCTGTATTAGTGGTTTCTAATTCAAAGTTCTTAGCTGTGATTCGTGGTGTTGTATAAAAAATTAAGTTGGGACTGTTGGTGGGATGTTGAAATGACCCATTCTGGCATACCATAACTTGATCTGCAATTTTAAACTTCAAAAATCATACAATGGATTTGTTATCACCAACAAAAAAAGGTTGAATTTTAAGTTTTTGGTTCATAATTTTGAATATGGTATGGATTCGGTATTTATTCGATTTGTATGAAAATTTAATGGGATTACCTCTGGACTATCCAATTTTACGTAAACGCTGAATTATCAAAATGAGTTCAGTCATTTCTCAGTAATCAGTGTACATACATAATGTAAAAATTTAATTGATTAACTTACAATCTTCTCTTTTTTCAAGCAGGTTAACAAATATAATGATAATTTTATTATAATCATATTATATGGATTTAATTGATAACCTCCTCCTTTATCTGAAATTTCTTGAAAACACCTTTTTCTACCGAATTTTATGTTGGTTTTCCAGGACAAACAAAACCAGCATCAAGCAATTATTTTTATCGTTATTTTGTTTTGCATTTTGTTTCACTTCAAAATATTTGACCCCTCTAAATTTTTCTCCTGAAGGACTGATGCAGTTACATGACTAACAAATTATGGGATAGCAGTTGGTATCTTCTGTTTATTGATCGATGAAAATGATCAACTGGAAATAATTAAGGACTGAAAGATTTTACATTATTTAATAAATTTCAATGCGGAAAATGATGAATCAAAAGAATTAATCTTTAAAATAAATAGATTTGAATTAGGTAATGATAAATAATAACTATTTAGGTACTCGATAATGAATAATTTCTGAAATTATATAACAATAAAATATAAAAATATATTATGCTGGGTCTTTATCTAAATATTCAAATTTAAACATTAAAATCAGAAATTTAGCTATCTCAAATCAAAAGTTGAACAAATATATTATACTTTATGCCAAAATTTTACGAAGAATATATAACTCGAGTTACTAATCTAGAAGCGAATTTAAGTTGAAGACAGATTTACTAAGTCAACATCGAAATGTTTCTGATGTTGAGCGGTACGAAGATTTTTTGGTTAAAAAAAAAAAAAATTATTCATTATTATTTGGCTCTAAAACGAACAAAGAATTTCCATTTTTTTTCGGTGGTGGGGGGTTTACAAAACAACGGTGTGTGACTCGCGTAAGCAAAGTAGATGGTTGTTACTCGTATGATTTGCAGCACTCGCCTTCAGTTTGTTTTGCAAAATTCACAGTCGTATCAAAATCACCTACTTTCTATTCTTGCATCGCAAATAACTATTCTATGACAGTTCAACACGAACGACAGAGGTACGAGAGTTCATAGACAAATAAGACTTACCTACTTGCAAAATAAAACTAATAAACCAATATAAACTTAAAAAGTTGTGTTTTTTATGATTTTAAAGACATGATGAATGCATCTTTCTGCTTAATTTATACGCTACCTATGCACTTTTTCTGGTTTCTGAAATTCGATGAATTATTTTCTGATACTTGTCACGAAACACATTTCTGCATTTGTAAAACAGATTTTTCTGAACATGCCACGTAAACAAATTACATTTTCACTCTTTTTCGGTTGTTTTTATACGATATAACGAAATTTCATCCAGTATTAAACAGAATAATCATGAATAAGTGTTGTTTAACAAGACTAGCGGAGGTTAGTTTCGCCAGTCACGAGAGGTTGAAATTATTGAAGCACGGCGAAGAGTAGGACCTGAAGGCATTAAAGAGGGAAGTGGAGCTGAATTATCTTTCTTCACTGAATCGTTGCAATTCGTAGACGATGAGTATAATCAATTTCGAACTCCATGGAAAATTTTTCTGGAAAACTTTTTAGTTAAATTCAAATCAGGTAAGCATTTATTTTTACACTCACTCCATCTATCTACAACGTACCAACAAATGTTCTTCGCAATTCATAAACTTATATTATTCTGTACGAAACATTTAATAAGTTGAAAACAATAAGTAGACTGCAGTACCAGTGATAATAATTAGGTATTTAAATTTATCAATTGTTAAAATTAATGTAACAGAAATCAACTTATTGATAGACAAAGTACGTAGAGTAAATGTATCACATATGAAGTAGATAAGTACATAACTTTAAAATTGTACAAAAATTATAAAAATCAGTCTAAATTAAAATGTATAAAGAAATCAGGATCATTGGTCCTTGATGTTATTGTTCGTAACATTAAGAAATCTGTAAAACTAATATTTAATTTAAATGAATTTTTTTGTCACTTGTTCTAAAATAATGACTTCACAAAGGATGTTCCCAAAATGGAGTACCTCCCTTTCCTAATAAAGGTACATATATATTAAATATATGCCACATATCCAATATAGAGTACCTTCTTTTTGTAATATGGGGTACCTAAAGATTTATAGAAAATATCAAAATTCAAGTTATAAAAATTAATGTTTTTTTTTTTCACAATGGTTACAAATGCCACTGAAAAATTATTCTAGTTCTATTTTTATTTGTTTTAATCATGAATAATTGGTTCATCTTCTCACACTTGATTGGAAGGAAACAAAATATTCATAGAATTGCTTGAATCTACTTGCAGGATTCACAATACTTTGAAATGGAGGCCAAATATTAATATTTTCTGTTGATATTGATCAAATTTCACAATATCAATATTAGTATTATTACAAAAAGTTATAAAAATTGTAAAAAAAATTTAAAGGTACAGTGATAAAAATCGAAAAGAGAGAAAAACTCATTTTAGACATTTTCTTCTGACATTTTTCAACAATTGGTACAATAGATCCTCAGTTTTTTTTTCAGAAGACTGCGTTAATAGTTTAAGTTAAACAATGGTACAAACTCCATGTTTGATACATACCCCATAATCAATACATTTACCCTAGACGTTTAAAAATCAGCCAATTATAGTCTTAAAACCAAAACTGATATCAAGTTGGAATGGATCACAATTTATTAATCGCTTTACACAACAAATTTTGTAATTGTTGATCAAAAATTACCGCTGCACTAGAGCATGAATCATCAGTTCAATTTTCACAAAATTTACTGGCTAGAATATTAAAATAGTACACCCACGTAAACAATATGTTTGTTTCAAATTTTGTGACTACTACTTATTCAATAATAACGTAGGTAGGTATTTTAAAGTCGTTAAACTTCAAAAAATTCAATATTATTTGACTCACCGTATGTACCATAGGTTAGGCTGACCCCGTCCAAATTCAAGGAGTTTTGTTCTTTTCTTCGTAGCAATATTCTTACAAAATTTCATGACTATAGTTAGGTGATGAACAAAAATTGTGACCTGTAAGTTACCTCATTTACTAAATAATAAATTATACTTACAAATTTGTAATAGAATTTATTCTTTTAATGCCCCTAAAACTGTGGAATGCGGTCATCCCCTAAATTCAAAATTCAAAAAACTTTTCATATTTTTCCCTCAATAATAATAAAATAAAATTAAAACTAAAATTTACACACTGAAACGCCGTGAGCGTCTCTGGCTAGGCTAAACTCTTAGCCTAGCTACGTAGCCTAAACGTTTTTTCCCTCTCTTTTACTTTCGATCTTTTCATTACCACCATTTTATTTTTAGTGGTGGCAATGACACTATACAACCTCGGTTGTCGGAAAATCCCCTTCCATTTTGTTCCAATTTATATTTTTTCTGTACTCTAATATTTTACTATGAATCTTATAATATTCATCCTTCGTTTTGTCATCGACCATCGAGGTCGATACATAATTTTTTCTTCAACATTTTTTAAAGATGAAATTTTTAATACATTTTTATTTTTTATAATAGTTTAATTTTATATTCGCGGGCATCGGGCCCGCTCGAGGCAATTAATTGAAGTACATTCAGGCTGCTCTTTTTGAAAAAGACGCCTTCTCGGACACTCAGCTATGAGGTAAATTTCTTTTAATTCACCTTTTTTCTTCCTCCCTGTTGCATGGTATAAAGCGGTTCAATCGATCACCTGGCTAGCTGAGCAGGTCTTGGGGCCCTTAACTCGCATCTTCATTGAATTCTGTTGGTGGAGATGCTCGTGGAACACTCAATGGAGTGGTTTTTTATTTCATGGGAAATTATGTTAGGTTATGTATTGGGTTGGATTGAGCCGCCCAGGGTCGCATACCACAAAACTTTAGCTACGCAGATTGTTACCAAATTTTGTGGACTTTATTGAAATGGTACAAAGTCGATGTACATTTTAAATTTTCTAATTACAGTTGGAAAATTACAAATTTTAGGGCCAAAAAATGAATGGCCAAAAATTCAACATAATGGATGTAATTACCATACAATTTATCCACACCAAAAACAATTGAGCTCGTCCTCATCCAAGTCCCAATACAATAATATCTGTAAACTCTTTCATAGGTATGTACGCACTTAAACATACGATATAATTACCTGTAGGTAGCTCATATAATTGAACAGTATCATATCTTAAAAAATGTCATTTTTGAAACAGGCGCACGTCTAATATTGTATTGACAAGCATTAAAAGTTAGTCGACTCTCATCTTTGACCATTTATGGTAAATTCAGGAAAATTTGACAAAGTTTTTGGACATAATGAATGCATCTTTCTGCTTAATTTATACGCTACCTATGCACTTTTTCTGGTTTCTGAAATTCGATGAATTATTTTCTGATACTTGTCACGAAACACATTTCTGCATTTGTAAAACAGATTTTTCTGAACATGCCACGTAAACAAAGTACATTTTCACTCTTTTTCGGTTATTTTTATACGATATAACGAAATTTCATCCAGTATTAAAAAGAATAATCATGAATAAGTGTAGTTTAACAAGACTAGTGTGGGTTATTTTCCTCATCGCTTTACCAGCGTTCCAGTCACGAGAGGTTGAAATTATTGAAGCTCGGCGAAGAGTAGGACCTGAAGGCATTAAAGAGGGAGGTGAAGCTGAATTATCTTTCTTCACTGAATCTTTGGGATTCGTAAACGATGAGTATAATCAACTTCGAACACTATGGCAAATTTTTCTGGAAAACTTTTTAGTGAAATTCAAATCAGGTAAACATTTATTTTTACACTTATTCCATCTATCTACAACGTAACAACAAATGTCTCGCAATTCTTAAACTTATATTATTCTGTACGAAACATTTAATAAGTTGAAAACAATAAGTAGCCTACCTACGTATTTGTCGGTTTTTGTGTGCGGTATCTAACCCCAAATCCATTATTAATCCATTATCTCTCGACTCCTATGTTCGATGAGACAACCTTGAGAACTAATTCGCTATCAGAGGTCTAAGAAAGTTAAGTAAATGAAGAATTTGTAAAAGGAATTGAAAATAAGTAAGATACCTTTTTAATCAAAATAACGTATTTTCCGAGGGCAAAGAAAATTTTAAAGGGATGAAAACATTTTTATTTATTTATATGCTTACATTTCACAGAGGATGTCAGACCAGAAAAATATCTGTACTAACTGGTACGACCTGGAATGATTAAAAATAAAATCCCCTAAAAATAACAACTGCAGCCCTAATAATTTTTGCGTGCCATCGGAGATATTATTAATCTAAATATAAATAAAAATTTAATTTAATTTTCCTTACAACAATAAAATTCGCCGCGAGCGTCTGAGTTAGTCTAACTACCATGGCTTAAGCCTGCTCACGACAAACAAACTTTCTCCCTTCATTTTAAATATGTTTTTTTCTTTCCCTCTTCCGCACCATTTTAGTGATTATTTAATAATAATAAATAATGTGTTTGTATCTCGGTACATGGCATTTTAAACATGTTTTTTTCCACCTTCTTCTTATTTTTTGATCAACATGGTGAAATTTCATTCTGTAACTGTAAATCTTTTCTCGCCTTGTTGATCAGTCAGTGTTTATCTTCGAATAGATAAACACAACCAGTGTTTGTCATCGAATAGATAAACACAATCAGATTTTGTCATTGAATAGATAGACGTCTATGTAATTTTTCTCTCTGTGTTTTTTCATGTTTTTATTTCTTTCCATTATATGTATAACGAGTTTCTTTAAAATGGATTGAATTTTCTCTCTGGCAATAGTCAGACCTCGAATCAAACCTCAGTAATTGTAAGACCCAATTTATTTTTGAGCACCACCTCAGGTGCACGGCTATTTTTGGATAATTTTTTGAATTATGGCATAAAATGGATAAACTGTGATTAACCTGGCTGGCTATGTGGGTTAGTAGGATTTTTTGGTGGCTGTCAGATGTAGTTGGCAGTCTATTTGCTCAGCAATTTAATAGAGTGGGTTTTGGGAGATACAGTGGTTTTTATCAATAAGATTTAGCCTACTGAGTCCGCATGCTGCAGTACCTTCGAGAATAAATATTTAAATTTATCAATTGTTTAGATTAATGTAACAAAACTCAACTCACTGCTACAGCTTCATAGACAAAGTAGATAGAGTAAATGTATCACATATGAAGTAGATAAGTACATAACTTTAAAATTGTACAAAAATTATAAAAATCAGTCTAAATTAAAATTTATGAAGAAATCAGGATTATTGGTCCTTGATGTTATTGTTCGTAACATTAAGCAATCTGAAAAACTAATATTTAATTTAAATGAATTTTTTTATCACTTGTTCTAAAATAATGACTTTACAAAGGATGTTCCCAAAATGGAGTATCTCCCTTTCCTAATAAAGGTACATATATTTTAAATATATTCCATATACCAAATATAGGGAGGGTACCTCCTTTTAGTGATATGGGGTACCTGAAAATTTATGGAAAATATAAAAATTCAGGTTATAAAAATTAATGTTTTTTTTTTCACAATGATTACAAATGCCACTGAAAAATTATTCTAATTCTATTTTTATTTATTTTAAACATGAATAATTGGTAGGTACTCCATATTATAAGTTAATCTTTCCACTTTTGATGTGATGAAAATAAAATATTCATAGAATTGCTTGAATCTACTTGCAGGATTCACAATACTTTGAAATGGAGGCCAAATATTAATATTTTCTGTTGATATTGATCAAATTTCAAAATATCAATATTAGTATTATTACAAAAAGTTATAAAAATTGTAAAAAAAATTTAAAGGTACATTGATAAAAATCGAAAAGAGAGGAAAACTCATTTTAGACATTTCCTTCTGACATTTTTTATCAATTGGTACAATAGATCCTCAGTTTTTTTTTCAGAAGACTGCGTTAATAGTTTAAGTTAAACAATGGTATAAACCCCATGTTTGATACATACCCCATAATCAATACATTTACCCTAGACGTTCAAAAATCAGCCAATTATAGTCTTAAAACCAAAACTGATATCAAGTTGGAATGGATCACAATTTATTAATCGCTTTACACAACAAATTTTGTAATTGTTGATCAAAAATTACCGCTGCACTAGAGCATGAACCATCAGTTCAATTTTCACAAAATTTACTGGCTAGAATATTAAAATAGTACACCCACGTAAACAATATGTTTGTTTCAAATTTTGTGACTACTACTTATTCAATAATAACGTAGGTAGGTATTTTAAAGTCGTTAAACTTCAAAAAATTCAATATTATTTGACTCACCGTATGTACCATAGGTTAGGCTGACCCCGTCCAAATTCAAGGAGTTTTGTTCTTTTCTTAGTAGCAATATTCTTACAAAATCTCATGACTATAGTTAGGTGATGAACAAAAATTGTGACCTGTAAGTTACTTCATTTAATAAATAATAAATTATACTTACAAATTTGTAATAGAATTTATTCTTTTAATGCCCCTAAAACTTTAGCTACGCAGATTGTTACCAAATTTTGTGGACTTTATTAAAATGGTACGAAGTCGATGTACAATTTAAATTTTCTAATTACAGTTGGAAAATTACAAATTTTAGGGCCAAAAAATGAATGGCCAAAAATTCAACATAATGGATGTAATTACCATAGAATTTATCCACACCAAAAACAATCGAGCTCGTCCTCATCCAAAATGTTTCATTGTTGCATTGAAACTTTGAATTAATTAAAATTAATTAACTTTTGACTGTTTTTCTACCAATATGGATTTAAAAAATTAAATATATTGAAGATTGTTTAGAGTCAATCCATTTCACAAGTTATAATGGCAGAAATATTATGACAATGTTACTATAATAATATTTAGTCATTTCAAAATGGCGTTAAGAAATTAATGACGATGTCCTCTTAAGAGTGTCAGATGCTAAAAGTTATTTAAATAAATGCATTTATTTCGAAATTTTTTCAATGTTCATTTTTTTTTTATAAAAGTACAGAATACATCGATGACGTTGTTTTTCAACGTTTATGTATTTACTAATGAATTTATTAAAAGGTAAAATATAAAACAAAATGTTGCAAAAAAATAAGAACAAAGCAGTTATTGTAAATAGTGAAAAACTTGTTAATAACAATCTGTTTTCTAAAGCATAAAACTAAATTTCTCATCAAGTATTCCGTATTGTTCTAAAATCTCCTTATATACATAGTAACAGCCCAAATTTAAAACAAAATCAAAAAATGTGACTTCTTAAAATCGAAAATATTGGTTTCATTGAAATCCTTCACAGTTATATAGTTCGAAAAGTTTATTTATGGACTATAATCCCTGAAATCCAAAAGATTCTAGTTAGTTCTCATCCCAAAACATTAATTACAAATTGGTGAAGTCAGTTTAAAAAAAATTCTCATATTTGGTGAAGCATCATAGCATAGAGCAGCAAAAACAGATAAGTTACTTTTGATTGAAAATGAGATTTTGGCGCATTCTGGTAGTTCTTATGGACACCCATCTAGATTGCAAATTTGTTTCTTTACTATGGTTGTTCAAAACTTGACATGTTTTAATGGAGTCAAAATCAGCCTCCAACATTTTTATATTTTAAATGGAATATGACTGATTGTTATTAAAAACTCAATTTCATAACACAAAATTTGGTGATCTCATTTTTTGCATCGTTAAAACAGTCAAAATTCAATGGTCTAAATATATTATGTATGACCATGAAGTGAAAATATTCTTTTGAATCAATTTTTGTCATCTGAAAAAAGTGAATTTACTTTTGGGCTCTTATTATTAATTTTATTATTTATTTATTTATTTTATTCATTTATTTTATTTACTTATTTATAATTATTTATTTATTACATTACACCAGTTGAAAGTGTTTTTTAACAACTTTATGTCTTTAGTCTGCGAATTAGTTAAACATAAAATTACATTTTTTTTGTATACCTATATGTAGCAGAGAGGCAAGGGAAAAATTATGCCTTCAGTGATTTCTCTGGGATCAAAACTGGAGTCGTTTTGAGGTCGATTCACCATTGTTATACCTCTACCTGCAGTAAGGAAAAGTAGTCCCCACACAGTACCAGGACCAATTGGTTCAGTAGTTTCCGAGAAAAATGGGAGGCAAAAAATTGCTGGATAAGTGGTTTTTCTATAATTCAGAAAAAATTAAGATTTTTCTCATAATTATTTTGGAAAACATGCAACTCTGTTTTCATAGCAGTGTGGCATCCGAAAAAGTCACACAACCAAACAAAAAGGAGCCAACAGATAGGCAAGCAAAATGTAAAAACACCTGCGTGGCTGAGTGTAGAAAAAAAACGTTTTGGAGGGAAAAAGGGAAAATCACCACAAATTAAATGACATCAAATTTCCAGAAAAACCAACCACCCCCCTTCCACCACATGCCTAGTTATTTAGGCTATCATTTTTATAATAAATTTCAATTCCCGAAAAAGGAAACAAGTAGAAAACAAATAAATGAGAAACTGTATATTACTGATCCAAGATCCACAGCGTTGCAGCAGCCTGGAAACGATGCGATGTCCGGCAGGTGTGATTTTAGAGTCACCTCTCATTGATCTGGCTAAAAAAAACCTGCTGAAGAGTGTTTAAGGGACAGGAAACAGCTAAAGTTGAATAATTCACAACTGACGGCGAGTTCAAGTACTTTCTTTCACTGCTCAATTTGGTTGCAGATGTTGAATCACATGGGAAATGCGGTTTCTGCGTCCCTTGGTGATTGATTCCAAATTTTGATTTTGTCAAAATTTGTAGTTGGTTAATGCGACCAACTTGTACTCACAAATTTACAAAATAATACACGTAGGCTTACAAATCGGATGCCCCAATGGACAAAACAATATGAACTGTATTAAAAATCAAATTTTTCATTAATTCTAAAAATAAGCTTGAAACCTTGAAAGCAAGGGTAATTTTAAACACACAATTCGCGATGTTTTTGAACTACATTAAACGAAGCGGACATGCCAATCAAGTAAATATTGATTTTGAGCGAAAATTTAGTAGAAGAGAAGAAGCACTTTCAAGGCAAAAACCCTTACATGGCGTGATCCGACTTCTAAAAATCAACTAACTCGTAGATTAACCTACAAATTGCGCCTAGGTACCTTCGAGAAAGCCCAGAATCACTCCGCCAATCGTATCGTTTTGTACATAATCACGCTACGCATTCTACATCCAATCATCTGCGGGAAAAAAGATTAAATGTTTTGGCCGCTGCAATATTTGAAATTAACGTATTTTTCAGCTGGGCAGACGAGCAAATGCATGGGCCACAAAGTATGGGTAAGCGCTAACAAGTAAGAGTTTGTTAGGCTTGCAGCGATCAAGATGCGAGAGAAAGTACGTGAATAAAATGTAATAAAATATAAGGTAAAACTCAAGAATAAGAATATAAAAATTCAACAGGAAAGTTTCGGCGATCGAGCGGCTGTGAATAGAAATAATAAAAAAAAAAAAAAAATATGAAGAATATAAGGAGAACGAATTTAAAACGGGTCGGGCATCTCAGTAGTAATGAATTTAAGATTATGAATATTGCATGAATTTTATTGGTATACCCACTAGGTTTACAAGCGAAGTTCTGCAGCGTTACAGCTTTTTTATTGCATCGAATTGAAGGGGAGAGAATTTGTGCTGAAATGAGGCTAATTCGAAATAACTTGTCAGCTTGATTCGCACGTTTAGCTGCTATGAAAACGAACTATTGTTTTTGATACCACTCGGTAATTCTGTAATTATTGATTTTTTTTCCTAAGCAGTCATTTTACTTACACAGATGAGAAAAAGGTACAAGAAATAAAGTACAACAAAAATCAAAAATCTGCAAAATATATTGAAGTTTCATATTATTAAAAAGTATTTACTTATAGTTGATTTAACGGCTACATAGGTACGGTACGTTATTTGGTTGCATATAATACCTATAATCGTACGAAAAATGTCATCGAAGGAAAACTAGTCGTAATATGGATCGCACGATCGTCCTTCATATTAAATTTAAATTAAATAGAGAAATTCAAATGACATAATTATTTTGTAAATGTGTTTACAGGCCATGAAGTTCTTGATACAAAAATTACGATAAAGTACATTAGAAGTGGGAAAAAAAATCCGTTCCGTCTTTGCACTGTCTATCTTAGCGATCCAATTTTTGTTACGAATGGGATTAGTCTGGATATGGATGCTCCGTTAAATTCAATGAGTAACCAGTTGAAATATTTAAAATTCCAATACTTTTCGAAAGAAGAAGACCGAATCAAAGTGGTACGATGCCCAATAATTGTCCATCAACAAACATCATATCTATATTTTCAAGAAGTAACTATTACCAATTGGAATGGTACGTTTCCCCGGTATAGGGGCTTTTTTGTGTTTGGGAACGTTGCAATCAGAACGAATTCATATATACAACCACTGGAACTTATAATGTTCACCACGTGTAATATGCTCCCATTTCCACACGTAAACTGGACAGATGACGAAGTCAAAATGCATGATTTAACAGATGAGCATTACTCCGGTTTTCCAATAAATTTGCCCACAAAAACAAACCTGTATTTCGCCAATAACGGAATTCGCTTATTTGGAGAAAACGCCGAGTTGATTTTACTCACGAAACTCTACGGATTTATGGATAGTTTTCTCGAATTTTGGAGAACGAAAGAACTGGTATTAATTCTGGAGCGAATGAAAAGTGGTACGTTGTCGTGAATCACAGGCACTATTTAAATTTCTTAAATTACATCGCAATGTATGTTGAGTTATGTGAACAGTCAGTACCTCAGAGCGTCTTTTTTTTTTTTGGGGGGGGGGAATAACAAAAGTTTTTGACCAGCTAACATTTTTTTCTTGCTCAACAGAAAATTTTCTATGGTTTTTATATGGATTCTGGCGTCTTACTTTTATTTTCTAGCTTGACATTTCGTACTTCTGTCTTTTTTTTTTTTGGTATTTTGAGGGAAATTTCCTATTTTCCATTTTCCTGACTGAATTTGTCATTGCAGTACTTCAAAGAAGGGAGATTGAGATAATATGGACACGCAAATCCGGTGAAAAATGAACACTCCTTTTGAAAAATGAGTTTTTAGTGTTATCTAAAATTTTATTTAACTAATTCATCGGTTTTTAAAATTATTGTTTGATCTGAAAAAATCATAACTCTCAAAAGGGGCTACGAGGGAAATATATATATATATATATGCGTTTGCGCGCGTGCCCTTCCACAATTGAACCCAACATTTCAATTTTGAAATAAATTGCTCTTATTTCATTCGTGAAGTCCTCAGCCTGTATATTTTAAGCTCGAAAGCAGGGATTGGAGTTTCTCAAAATTGAATAAAATTTATAAAATTTCCATCTAATTTTCAAATAATTTTAATCTTTTTGAGTATGAAAAACCTAAAACAATGTGAATTCGTGTAAAATTTACTATTTTTTAGTATCTAGAAACCTCTCCTTTCACTCAATGATTCCCCAGCCAATAGCCATTATTCAAGTTAGACAGCAGGAGTTGATAATGCTGAAAATAAATAATAGTATGTTTCGCTATGAGAGTGCAAAGTGAGCGATATTCGACAAGTTACAATTTTCAAAACGAGCCATAGGCCAGTGTTGTAAATCGCACGAGTCAAAGTTTCCCGCATTTCACTCGAGTTGCAAACGCTATTATTGGCAATACGTGCACTTGTGTGATTAGAGAAGGCGTCTGATTGGTTCGAAGGAAAAGACGAACATTTTCATTTGCAGGGGCAAAAAATTGTTTTACTCCCACCATTGACTTTTGCTCACAGTAAAACATTTTTGGTTTCTGGTCGAAAATGATACATTTTGGGCATTGAAAACGAATACCTATTTACGAATTTTGTAACATGTGTTGCGAAAAATACTTTTTTTTTTGGGTGCCTTTACTGAGAGAAAAGTGAAGAATTTTATTATAACGTAAAAAAAAAAAGGTATAATTTTGGGCGTGCCAATTTCAAGTTGATTTTCTTGTAGGGCTTCACTACTTTCTTGCAAGACAGGATCACTTTCTTCTTCAATTCTATTTTGTATTAAATAGTTAGCTAATCTATTTTTCAACAAGAACGATAGTATTATTATTTATATTAATGAAATTTAAATCTCATTTTTGGAAAATTTATTTGTTTCCTGTATGTAACTTTTTTAAGGGATTCGGTGAGTTACAATATTTTTTTTTTTTTAAATAAAATTTTTTACTCTTTCATTCTAGAAAAATCCATTGATTGTTATCATAATTTACTTATTTTGGTTTTGGTGTGCGGAGGAGGGTGGATTGAAAACAGGTGTCGAAATATTTTCTTTAAAAAATTCAAATTTTTAATTATTATATTCAGTTTTAAAAATTTTTTATTATATCCTTTTCTGTTGGGGAGGGGCCGGTGTTACAAAAAATAGTGGGTGACATATATGCAAAATTGGTGGCTAATGCTAGTGTGATTTGTATCACTCGACTCTTCAACTCGTGTTCCAATACCACACACGTACAAAAATTATCTAATTTTTGAACCTGTAGCAGAAATAACTATTTTATAGTTTTATAATCTAAGGTGTTTGTAAAGATGCGAATTTCTACTCAGTGGTAAAAAGTGAGAATTTAATCATGCGCCTTATGAATTTGTTCATATTTTGCATGCTGTGCATGCGCAATTTTGATATCGCCCACTGTTCGCACTACATTTTACAAACCTTGGGAAAAAGCAGGCTAATTACTACTTGTTCAAATTGTTTTTTGTATGTTCCCCTCTTCATAAATATGGCTTCCTTCAGACAGATATTATAAAGAGTGTTTAATGTGTAATACATGTGTGAAGCAGACTTTTGCTAGGCGTGTATTGATTGTAGCATAATATTATGCTGAACTTTTATCACATAATTATGAAACTACCGTAAAACTATCTAGCTATTTATTGCTATAAGCATATAATTATTGAATTTCAATTAAGAAACAATTTATTAATTTTCATCAGTTATGCAATATTGCTGCACCTCTGAAAAATCTGGGTTGTGATCACAGCTAAAGCCATACATTTTCATGAAGGTGGAATTTCCAACAAAAAATGATAACTTTTTATATATTAGGAAATAATATTATTTTTGATTTCTCTTTTTTCAATTTTTTGGAGAGGGAAAGTGGTTATTATACTATATATCAGTACGGCCCCAAAAAAAACAGAAGACAAGCACTGGTTATAGCGTCTATAAATGCTTGTTTATGCTGATCTGTAGGTCAGTTATATAAGTACAACCCTGAATTCAATCAGTTTCTCTTCTCACTGTTTTTCCTAACCTTCCAATTCGAAAAGTTTTTCATAAAATAATATTTAAAAATTTTTGAATAATTTTAAGAACCTTGAAAATTTATATGATTTTCAGGCTACGAAATAGATTCATATAAAATGGAGGAGGAAAGAAAAAGCGATCCGAACAAAATGTGCGAATACTATATTACCGGAAACTATCATCTCGCTGCGCAGGGTATTTTTCCTCAGATCCTAGTTCCGAACCTTGAAGTAATCTGGGTGTCGAAATCGGTACAATTTCCGTTAAGCAATATTTTACCAAATGGCCAAGAACGTACAATTTTACAATGTCCTGTCATATTTGGCGAAAAATATGAACCAGGTTACATTTATCTTTGGCCAGTACACTACAAGATGGAGTATAAATTAACTCAGCTATTTACATTCACGGATATTAATAGAAACGACGATATGGTTCTTCCATTTCTTATGTCAGGTTTTTACAGGCCTGTATTTAATCAAGGTACTGATAGGTCAGTTGGACTTTGAAGAAGTATAAGACCAGATAGAAATAATTAAAAGAAATCGAGAATTGCATCCCTATATTACAAGCCAATAGTGCGCCATCATTAATTTAAGGAATCATTTAAAGCAAAATACTTTCACAATAATTATATTGTGTTCTGCACAAATGCTGTTATGAGACTTCCATGAATAAATGTAAAAATAAAGGCAACATCATTATAATAAAATAAGGGTGGTTTTTCTACCTAAATGTTGGTAACTTGACACCAATTCTACATGGGTTATACATATAGTTATAATATGCTGAAAGAACGATAAAAGTTTCAAGTTTAGAGAATATTTTCAAATGAAAAAAAAACAAAAGAGTTATTGATATTAATTTCCCGTATTGAGGTGGTGCTGCAAATTAAGGTTTGCTTCCACCCTCCCACACTATAAATAACGACCAATGTGAAGAAGTTCTCACTACTGCACACTTCTTGATTTGTTATCCACCTAGTGCTATACTTAAGTTGAAAAATGAAGACCTCGATATAGCTTCAAAAGAAAATTTGATTTTGCTAATGTAGAGAAATTCAAATGGACCTTCATTCCAAACCTATACTCCATACAATGATGATATATGAGAGGCTGCTGTTAAAGTAGCTAAATTTCACTTGAAATACATTGCACCCAATCATTCACTCAATTTTGAAGAGTATAGTGGGTACCCTCCAATATAGAATATAGGCCACATGATTTACCTATGACAGTTCTTAATAAATTGTCTCATTTAGAGCTTCTAAAGTCTCGCTGTCAATTACAGGCATTATGAAATTACTCCTAACCCGAACATAGTATACAACTTAATATACATGCGTCCACAAAATGTAGCCTACGTCTCATTATTATTTTACTCTTTTATTATAATAATTAAAGCAACAAAATGTGACCATGTTGAACGAGTACTTAAGTCTTTCTCAACGTTAAGGAATGTTATAGAAAATGAATGGTAGAGTTTTAAAGACAGCATAACACTGCCTTCATTGCTAAATAGGAAATCAAGCACTGACTTTGTTATTTGATATTAAATACAATTATAATTATTTATATCAAGTATAACTTGTCATTGCGAAAGGTGAAGTTTTTCGAAGTATCAAAAATTTTGTACAAAAATTATTATAAATACAAAAAAAATATGCATGCTATAGTGGCTATACTTGATGGAAAAGTAAGAAAAAATAATTAGAACTGACAAATTTTTCAAAAATTCTGAATAATTTATGATTTTTCAGATTTCAAGACATGATAATTATATTTTTTGCTTCGAATGAATATCTGTTATTTGAAAAACTTGAATCAACAGGTAATGTTTCAATTGTCATGCAACAACATTCTGTATAAAACATATGTTTCTCAAGAATAAGATGCGAAAAAATTAATTTATTGTCTCTCTACTGTTATGCACTTCACGATATTAAGGAAATTACAGCGCGTATCGAACAGAATAATTATGAATGAAAGTTTTTTAAAAATAATGAAACTAACCTGTGTAAGTTTTCTCATTGCTTTACCAATATGCCAATCACTTGAGCTGGACATTATTGAACCTCGACAGACACCAGATCCTGAAGGCATCAAAGAGCATAGTGAAGCTGAATTAATCTGTCTTCACTGAATCATTGGGATTTGTAAACGATGAATACAAGCAATATCAAACTCCATGGCAAACCTTTCTACAAAAGTTTTTGGTTAAATACAAAAAAAGTAAATAATTTATTTTATACTAATTTCATTTACAATAAATTGTAGTTATATGACGCAACATGGGAGGAAAGTGAGAAATTATCAACGAGTGCGCAGTTTGCAAGCACAAGCTTTATGCGAGTGCTATACTGTAGCTGCACAAGTTGTTAATTGCTCACTACGACCAAGTTTCGTATGATAATTCTTCAACAAAGGGACAAAAATTTTTGAATTTAAAAAAAAAACAAAGGCATTTTCATCTTTGTTTTTAACAAACATGATTCATTCGCACTCATACTCCAGTCATGATTGTTATGAAAACCCACTCTTATGGCGATAAATACACACTGGACAGTTCATAACGTGATACTTCTCTTCCTTGGGAGAAAAATTAACTACTTTATTCATGGCGATAAAGTCATTTGTAAATCATCATTTTTTCACTCCTCAACATGATGATAAACTGCTATTTTTCATTTGAATAGTTAATATAATATATTTTAAAATTTAGATTATAATATTTGTATGAAAAATTTTTGTGGTTAGCATGACACAATAACAATTGAGTGGTTGCAATTGTGAAAACAGAGTTGAAAACGAAAAAGTACTTAAAAACACAACCATACATAACTAAAACTGACTTGAAGCGTACTTCAATGGCCTAGCACCACGATTACCAAGAAATACTATAACTGTCTACATATAATATTCTGTCCTGTAACTACCGACCACAATAAAGTTGAATAAAATAGAAAATGTAACACGAACAATGGGGGAAAAAAACAATGGCCGTGAATGAATGGCAGCTATACCTATTCAATCTATAGTTTAGAAAACGAAAACAAAATTTATTAAAATTTCTACTCCAAATAATTAAGTATGTGACCAGGTTAGTGTAAAATACCTCATATTACTTACATAATCCATTTATCAAAATTAGAGAGGGATATTTATTCCTCAACTGGATCACATCTTTTCACTTTATGAAGAGGTAGGTGTTGGGTATGTGTAGTGGTAAGCTTATCTGTGTGTCCGAGCAGTCTTGGACATGACTGATAGTCGTGCTATACCATTTATATGGTTATTTCAGTAGTTGCGTGATGTTGTACTGTACAGACTGACGTCTTATTTTATTGAATGAATACACAAGTTACAGTTAAAGGTGTCGACCATTTATTTAAACTAAATAACTACATGAACATGGTTTCAGAGCTGATTTTTTTTTTTTCCACTTGCACCTTTCTGTTTATTGAATTTGTAATTTTTGTGTTGGAAAATGACTCATTTGGTATATTAATCACCTGTGCGTTGTTACTGTTTACCAGTACCTCATACCTGCTACATGCAAAAAACTTTCCTTTTTGTGTTTGAGATGAGCTAATCGTTTATTTATTTCTTTCCCTCGTCGGAATCATGACCAGTGACAATTCAAACAACAGCTGGAATCGGAAAAGATTCGATGGTGCGGAATATTCCAAATTTCGATTGCAATTTATGCTGTTTGTTAAAAAGAAAGATTGTTTCACCATATTTGAAACACCCAGACTGGCTGTGGCGGATGATGGGAAGGCAGCAGATTGGAACAAAATTGATGTCAAAGTTCGGAGCACTCTGGTGAATGCTGTGTCAGATAAAATTCTTGACGAAATCCAACATGAAACGACTGCAAAAGGAATGGTAAATATCCTTGATTCAGTTCACCTTTGAAAAACAATAATGATGAGAGTTTTAGCCAAAAAGAAACTCTTGAATTTAAGAATAGTCAAAGGTGAAGATGAACAGGACTTTTTTAGTCCTTTTGAAAAACACATAAGTGTTCTGAAGGATGCTGGTGAGGTAGTATCAACTGAGGAAAAGCTGTCATACCAGCTAATCATTTTGCATGACAAGTACACTCATATTATCGACGTATTGGACGCACTACCAAAAGAAAAGCGTACTGTTGATTATGTGAAAGTCAAAATGATGTTCGACCATTGCAGAGGCAAAAGTTCACTGGAAATTGTTGGTGAAAGTGCTCCCTTAAAAACTCAGGTGATTAATTGGGTCTCTCGTCTGTATCAGTCAAATACTGGAACTCCTGGACAAAATTGTCGGTGTCATCGATGTGGTATGTCTGGTCATTTTCATAGAGACTGCCATGTGCAGGTTTCTGGTTATGATTCTGGTGCTGGTTCAAGTGGAAATTCTGGAAATTCTAGTAGAAAGTGGAATAACAGTCGTTGTAACGAAGCTACAAACAACACAGAAGTCAATGACATTGAGGTTAGTGCTTTCCAAGTGTGATCATTGTCACTGAAGTTCACTACTGTCGGAAATTAAAACAGCAAAGGTCAACGCATCTCAAGTTCAAGTAATGACATCAAGTGTGTCCAATTTAAAATAAAATCCTGGAAAAGCGAAAATGGTTACATGGATCATGAACAGTGGTTGTACAGACCACATTGTTAACTCCGATGGGTATTTTTGTAGTAAATCTAAATTAATTTCATCTGTTAGTGTTAAGGTGGCGGATGGTTTTATTTTAAAAGCTCCTTTCATTGGTGTTATTCTCATGTTTACTATCGTTAATGATAGGAAAAGTCAAATTATTCTTAAGATTGTGTACCTTACTCCTGAACTAGGCAACAACCTAATTAGCTTTGATTGATTAACTAAGACAGGGTTCTCTATTTTGGCTGAAGGAGACACTGCAGAAATTAGGAACTCCTCAAAAGACATAATTGGCAGTGCTAGGAAACGTAATAAACTTTATGAACTTGTGTCATATGTACCAGAGGACATTTTGTGCTCCACTGTGGATGTTTCAGGAAATGTTACAGGTTTAAGCGTTGCAAAGAAGTGTCATCAAATGTTGGGCCATGTGAATTACAAAGATCTTAAAGTTTTGCGCTTGAAACAGCTGCTGGATGGTCTATTTGGACAAATTGATAGAGTGCTGGATTCGTGTGATGTTTGCCTGGAAAATAAATTCTGCAACTTGGGACATTCTACAGTTCGAGCTAGAGCCGAGGAAATACTGGGAATAGTGCACTTTGACGTAAATCTGGTAACACCAAAGGGTTTTAGAGGTGAGATTGGATTTGTAACATTTATTGATGATTATAGTCGTTTAGCTTGTGTCTATTGCATCGAGTCTATGTCTGAGGTTACTAAAAAGTTTATGCATTATGTAAATACCATGTCTAACTTAATGAATTGTAAGGTAAAAATACTGCGGTGCGACAGGGGCACTGCTCATCTTAATAGTTGTTTTGATGAGTTCTGTTCTAGCCATGGAATTTCACTTAAACCACCGCCTGTTTATGTTCATGAATTAAATGGTATTGCAGAGAGGTACAACTGAACAATCATGGACAGAGCTCGTTGCTTGGCATCTGAGGCCAAACTTGGTAAACAGTACTGACCAGAGTGTGTTATGACAGCTGCATATCTTGGTAACAGACTGTTGGCAAACACTGTTGAGCAGAAAACACTGTTTGAAATATTTTTTGGTAAGTGCCCGAATGTATCTAATTTAAAATTTTTGGTGCTTATGTTTTTGTTAGAATTGCAGAAGTGAATAGGAAATACAAAGTCCATCTGAAAGCTGAGCGCGATGTCCTAGTTGGCTACAAGGAGAATGGTTACTGAGTGCTGATAAACAGAAAGATCAAGGGAACACCGTATGTTTGACTTGCTGAACAGAGGCCTGTGGTACCGTGGCTCAAATTTTCAATCACGAACTAAGCACTGAAGAAGAAGATGAAAATAGTACAGATCCGGAGCCATTGGTCCCTGCTCAGGAAAATTTGGAAGTAATTGGGGCCATCTCAGGTCAGAATCCATCTGATGTTAGTCGTGAAAATCGAGGAGAGTCAGAAGGCAACAAAACTCAAGAGGATGAGCAGAGGGAAGTGTCAAGTCAACCTGTACGTGAAAAGAAAACACCAAGCCATCGTAATTATTATGTCATCAATGTTAAATTATGTACCTGTCTCTATACCCCATATATGTTTCAAGAGGCCATGAGCAGTGAAGACTCCATAAGATGGAAACACTCTATGGATGAAGAAATGGAAACTGCAAAGAAACATCTGGGAATTAGTCACTCCACTAGTTAGCTGCAAAAGTGTTCTGGTCAAATGGGTCTATTTTGTCAAATCCACTGGGAAACTTAAATCTTGATTGGTTGCAGTTGGGTTTTGGCAGCCGTTTTGTAAGGATGCTGCAATGGCAACCTTGAAAATTGTGCTCTCAATTTCGTGCAAGTTCAGAAACTTTATTCACCAGATGGATGTTGAAGGCGCATTCTTGAATGGAAATGTTCACAGTGAAGTATATGTGGGCCAACTGAAAGGTTATGACAAAGGTGATGGTAAAGTGTACAAGCTGAGAAAGGTGCTCTATGGTTTGAGAGAGAGCCCCCATGCTTGGTATGACTGTTTTCACAATTTTATGGTGGAACTTGGTTTTCGTTTTTCTGATTATGATTGTTGCTTATATTTGAAATTCGTAAATAATCGCCTTTTGGGCTTAATTTTGTATGTGGACAATCTGTTGATTTTTTTGCAGGATGAGCTATTGGTCATAGAAATGAAGAACAAGCTCAAAAAAAGATTTCATATGACTGACTTAGGAACTATCAAGAATTACTTAGGAATTGCGTTCAAGTATGATAGAGAAGCGGGGACCATGGAGCTGGTTCAAACTGAGTACATCAAGTCACTAGCTAAACAGTATCAGCTGAATGGAATGCGGATATTTAAGACGCTTATGGAGAAAAATCTTGATTTACCTTATTCTGAAAATTGTGATGACTCTGTTACAGATTACTGGAAATTAATAGGCGCATTGTTGTTTGTTGGTTCAGGGACTAGACTAGATGTTTCGTACACTATTAATTATCTCAGTCGCTTTCAGAAGTGTGCCACGGACACACATTTTCATTATACCTTGCGTATTTTGAAGTATTTACAGGAAACACAGCATATATATTGGTTTTTCATGGGAACTTTGGCCAGGTTGTTGAAGGTTGGGCTGATGCCAATAGCATTGACAGGAAATCAATGAGTGGAATATTAATATGAATTTTTGGAAATCCAGTAATTTGGATTTGCAGAAAACAAAATTTGGTGCCTCGAGCGTCGACTTATGCTGAGTATATCGCATTGGCTGATACTGTGTCGGAGCTGTTCTCAGTATTGGGCATCCTGGAAAACTTAAAAGTTTATATTCCTCATCTGGTACCCATATATGAGGATAATTCAAGTGCTTTAGGGCTTGCAAATAAAGGTAAGTTTGAAAAATGTGCTAAACATATTGAAGTCTCATATAAATTTGTCACTGATTATGTCTCTAAGGGTTTGATTATTGTGTGCAAAGTTGACTCAGAAGATTAGCTCTCTAATATTTTAACAAAAGCTTTGGGTTCTAAAAAGTTCATGGAGTTAAGGGCTGCAGTATAAATAAATTAATGCCTTTTTTTTCTTCTATTATTATGTTTGTATTTATGAATTATGTGTTTATACCATCCCCAAATTTTTTATATATCTATTAACTTCTACTAGATTTTTTTGTGTCACTTATTATTTGACTGAATTCTAGTCAACAACTTATTCTATCTGACTTGTTTATGCAAATTCTATTTACCCTAATGATTAGGTTTTTTTTACCCTATATATATTATGTAAAAATTGAGTTATTCTATGTCATCGTTAATTTTTTTCATTATGGCTTTCTTCTACGATACTTTAATGTTTAAAAATTTTTTTTCCTTGTTTCTGTAAAAAAATTTTTTTTGAAAAGGACGGGTATGTTGTGTATGTGTAGTGGTAAGCTTATCTGTGTGCCCAAGCAGTCTTGGACATGACTCTAATCGTGCTATATATACCATATATGGTTGTTTCAGTAGTTGCGTTTAAGATGTTGTACTGTACAGACTGACGTCTTATTTTATTGAGTGAATAAACAAGTTACAGTTAAAGATGTCGACCATTTATTTAAACTAAATAACTGCATGAACAGTAGGTAATTTAAATCGTTGTTTCTCAATCATTTATCCACCACCATCCCTTGAAAGGTTCAAAAACAAAGTGAATAATCTGGTAACTCCCTATAATTATGAACTCATATTTATCATTTTTACCAGTTTGAATTTATCACATAGTATAATATATCATTTAATAAGTTACCTAGGTAATTAGTATTCTGTACATAAGTTTTTTAGTCATTTGGACTGATTGCAACCTCTTTTCACAACCATTCACAACCCCCAGTTGGAAAAACTGTGATTTAGATTGAATCTGCCAAATAAAATCTATTTCATTTTAGTCCTCCACTTCAATGACTTTTACTGGAGACGAATTTATTTATAGAGAGAGAAAATGTGATATGAAATGATACTTACTCGAAGAAAACATTCAGTTTAACTCGCATGTTTGTTTCTAAAATTGGATAAATGTCGACAACGAATAACATTCTGTGAATTTCTTTCTTCTTCACTAAACATTAATTATAGGTACTTCAGGATGGGTGAATAAGAAAGAATAATTAAAATGAAACAAAAATCAAACATCTGCAAAAAATACTTACTGCGATTTCATTATTGAAGATTTCAATTTTTCTTGTACTTAGTTTGTTGAATAGGGGGAGTGGTACACAGTGGAGCTTTTTCTACAAAAAGAGCAATTTGTTTGTTGTTGTTCAGAACAACGCTGATAATGGTTAAATATAAAATCATGAACTATACCTACCTATCCTAATTTTTTTTTTTTTTTAAATATTCATTCTAAATTTTTTATTCAGAATTAAGATATTTATCAGTTCATACTGCATAAAATTTAATAAAAATGTTTCAAAAAGTAACCCATGGTGCATAGATGTACTCTATTTAAGAGAATTTTCCATCTTTTTGGATGGAACAATTGATAACTCTTTCTTCTAGTCCAAAATGGGTACTCAATGAACTTTTTGTTTCTCACATGTCCACTGTTAAGAAGTAGATATCCAAATTATTACCAAAAACTATTCGTTCAATATATTAATTTTTTATTTTCTCTCCTCTGCAAGAAGAAAACTATTTGATGACTTTTTATTTTTCTTTGGTGGCCAATTTTTAATTTCCTGGTATATTCTTGTCCTCTGAAAAAAATCTGTGCATCCAGAGTTAGTCAATGTTATTATAATTATCCTCAATTAGGTAATATTCTTCATTGTGCACACACAATGTAATATCGAGAACTTATTCTGAGAATTGATGTCATGAATATACCTGTATGGGTACATAGTGGAATGACCAAGTGTTTTACATAGTGAAACTGTGTAAAACACTCTTAGAATACCGTGGAAAACCAATTTTTTCATATTTTAAATGTTTTATGGAGTTATTAAGGTAAATTCAGATTCGAATATTTATTTTAATAATTTAATTAGGTACGCAGTTAAAAAGTTTATTTAAATATTTTTAAATATTTTTAAATTAATTTTTCTTCGACAATTTATCAACTTAGTAGTTTTATTAAAATGTAGTATAACATTATTGGATTCTTATATTTTAATTATTGTAAATAAAAAATAGGAGTCAATTGATGTTCCTGCAATTATTTTTCTCAGTTGCAGCATATTTTTGATCTAATTTGTATCACTTATGTTCATGTTCCACTGCATATCATTGGACTAGTTTTTAACTTTTTTCAGGTCATTTCCCTCTATAATTGTTAACAATTATTACATTTTTAGTTTCTAGCAACTTCATAGATGCAGGAAGGTAAGTTATTTATAATAGTAGGACTTATATTCTAAATTTCTATTTAATTGAAATTAGGGAAATAACAGCAAAAAAAGCAAAGTATGTTCCACTCTGCACCATTCTCCACTTCAACAAAAATATCATGGAGGGAGGTCTAAAGAGTGATGCATCACAGCATCATCAATAGCTGATGCAGATGGTTATTTGATACAGATGGGAATATCAATAATTTTGCATTATTATTGAGATGTGGTTATTTTTCTTTTTTTTTGACTTTTTTCCCATCAAATCTTGGTTTTTAATATGGCTTTTGTGTTATACTTTCATTTTTTCCATCTCATTTCTGTATTCATATTTTGGCATTAGGAGGTGGTAATTTCCCATTTCCAACTCTGTGGATCAGCTCCTGAACACCACTCTTCAATTAAACTTAAATCAAACAGAGAAATTACCATTAAATTCTTTCTACATTTTTTCACAGATGCTGAAGCATTTGATACAAAAATTACGAAAAACTACTTTGAAGGCCAAGAATTCCGTCTTTGTTTAGTCTACCTCAGCGATCCCATTTTTTTTGCGAATAACATTGTCCTATACAACGATAATAAGAGAAATCCAATCCGTTATGAACTGAAACTCCTAAAATTCCAATATTTTTTGAAAGAAATTGAAACTGTCAAAGTAATCCGATGCCCTGTTAAGATTAATAAAAAAGAAACTCAACTATATTTTCAAGAAGTTAACATGACTTTTGATGGAACACCACACATGGGCCGAGCATATTTTGTGTTAGCCAGGACTGTAATCAGTTCAAATTCTGAAAAAATTCAACCTCTGGAACTTGTAATGTACACTGTGTATAATTTAAGACAATTACCAACACTCTCATTAGAAATAGGAAATGAAGCTCAGATACACGATTTAAGATATTCTACACAGAAACTTGCTTTTACAATGAAATTCATCATTAAGATTGAGTTATCAGATTCGAATAATTCACTGCGATTATTTGGAGAACGCACTGAGTTGTTTTTCCTCACAAAAACTTATGGATTCATTGACAATTCTCATAGATATTGGAGAATGAAAGAACTGATACTGATTCTGGAGCGAATGAAGAGAGGTATGTACTACTTAGTGCAATAAACTATTCATATTTATTTTCTAGAATTAAATATCCCTATATTATGTTGGGTTGTCAGAACTTTTAATACAAGTATATTGCAGGTTGTAGCAGATGATAGAAAAAGCCTCACTCAAGGCATGCATAATTCTGAGATTATTTAATAATAAGCAAAGTGCAAGCTTGATTTATGGTTTTGGCTGTAAGGCAACTTACTTAGTAACATATTACGTATTCTAGTTGAACGAATAAGTACCTATAATAAGCGGTTTGTTCGATATATGTTGGAATATTACGGCACTGGTTAAAACAGGCAGGCCATTAGTCTGCTAGTTTCTTAGTAACTTATTTATAGTAAGTGCACTTATAATTAACCGACAATTCATTGTCACTTTAAATACATTTCTGCTCCTGGAATTCACATAATAATTTCTGTCACAAGGGTGATTTAAACCTGTAATAAATGTGTGAAAACATTCTTTTCCACGCATTAGAATCCAAATTTGATTATTTTACTTCATGTTTCAAGTCCTCTTGACTTTATAATTATACAAAATTTGAAAACGGGTATTTTGGTATATTTTAATATAAAAGCATAATTCCGAAAATATTTTTCTAAAAAAAAAAAACCCTGCATAATATATTCAACATTCTCATCGGGTTAAAACAATCTTAAAAATAAAAAAATTTAAAACACATTTCATTCCCACTCTCTTATGGGATGAATTTAGGAAAATCCATCAATTAATTTTCAACGAATAGATATGAAGTAATTTTTTACAACAAAGTTTTCTTCAATATCTGCATTACAGCAATATTAAAAAAAAAAGTTTCACAACTTGTGACCCTTCGAAGTATACTAGGGTGACGTTTTTAAGAATCTTTCCTTAGTGAGCGCCTAAATGATAATAGAAATGAAGTTGATCGGGGCTGTGGTTCAAGATAGGTGGTAATAACTAATGACTGACTGACTGAGAGTCTCTGTTTTTTAGATAATAGTAACAATATTATTGAAACACAATAAAAGTTTTGAAAACAACAAATAATATTTAATCGCTTGAAAACCAAAATATTGGAAAATTTTAAACTGAGGCATAAGTTAAAAACCCATTTGAACCAGTTTTGATCTCCATAAGGATAGAATCTTGAAAAATCCATAATAATTTATTCAGACAATTAGAATATTTTAAGATTAAAACTTAGTCAGGGTCAATATTTCATCGAGCATTAATAAATACTTACAGAAAAAACCCATTTGACCTCCTTAAAAGTGAAATTTTGTAAAATCTGAAATGTAACTTTTACAGAATTGATTAGAAGACCATTCAAAACAATAACAGATTTAATATATAATATTGGTCATAAAAGATATTGAAAAATATATAAACACCAATTTATATCCATTTAACAACTTTGATGGTGGAATTTCACCAAAACAAAAAAATTCACTTTAGTCATTAATCGATTGATCATTAAAACAAAACCACTATTATATCGGGACTAAATGATATTGACATATAACGTGAAAACAGACTCAATCCGATTTCATCCCTTTAAGAATGGAATTTAAAAAAATCCTCCTTTGGTTATTACCTATGACATGTTAGAAATATACAGCTACACATAACTTTAAAATTGTACAATAAGAAAAATCAATCTAAATTAATATTCAGTGAGGAATTAGGATCGATGGTCCTTCATGTTATTGTTTGTAACATTAAAAACTCGATAGAACCAATCTTCGATTTTACATTAATTTTTTTGACACATGCTTCAAAATATTGACTCCACAAGAGGTGTTCTCAAAATAAGGTATCCCCCTTTCCTAATTAGTGGTATCTACCTGAAAATTTATACAAAACATCAAAATTAGAGTTATAAAAATGAATTCTTTTTAATAAAGATACAAATGCTACTTACAACATTCTGATTCCATTATTAATTGTTTTAAATTTAAATAATTGGTACCCCATACCAGATTCATCCTTTCAATTTTTTCATGATGAAAATAAAAAATTCATAAAACTAAATGAATTAACTTACAGATTGACAATACTTGGAAATAGAAGCCAAATTTACATTTTTAAGAATGTACAAAAGTTTTGAAAAATTGTAAAGAATTCAAGAGAACAATGATAAAAATTAAAAAGAGAGGAACACTCATTTTAGATGTGTCCTTTCAACTTTTTTTTTTTGTAGATTGGTACAATAGCACGGTCTTACTCACTATTTTCAATTCTTTTCGAGCAGACTGCATTAATAGTTCAAGAGGAACAATGGTACCCCTTATTTAGTACTTACCCCATAATAGATAGGTACGTTTACTGATGTTTAATGTCAATAGGTTTAGTGTATTTGGCTGGGGGTTGGTAAGTAAGTGAATGAGTGAGCAAATGAGTCACTAAGTCGGAGTACTATTTTATTTATAAGTAGGTATATATTATGCAGAAAATCTAGAAGTGTTTGCCAATAATGTATTTACTTGCGATTTGGTGTATTTTAATTCATACAAAAGTAGAGAAATAGCATAGAACTCTGTGTAAGGTACCTACTTCATTTATTAGGAGTATAAATGATGGTTATATACCCCTCAAGAAACATCGTCATTTTTGTGTACTTAGCTAACAGTCAAGTTCGTACTATAAAACAAAAAATTAAGTAGGGTAAGGGCAGTAGTTTGCGAGACTTTAAGACATTTTAACTTTGGAGTTCAACAGTAAAATCAGTTTTAAAAGTTACTGCATTGTTTCATGGTTTCTTAGAACCAGAAATCAATCTTTTATTAATTTTAAACATAGTATTGAATTACGTATCATTATTTTCATAACTGATTACAATGAAACTAAAAAACATCAAAATCATTAGTTTGTGACACTTTTGTTAAAAAAAAACATACACCAACTTCACTTTACAAAATAAAAAGCTTTATTGGGGAATACTGAAGGTTTATTTTATCTAAAATGTAACAGACATTACAGTTCACATCTAGCAACAATACATAAGCCTAAGAATGACTAAAATCTGACGTGTCACAGTCTAATACATTAACTTTTTGTTCTTGCACTAGTTTGTAACAAAAATATTGCAAACTAATGAAATGACAAATTTTAGGCATCAGTTGGGTTTAATACAAAATAATAAATAAAAATTTATTATTTAATGTAAAATTCATGCTTTTATCCATCCATCAAGGTTGCTTTTTCTATAACAGTAATTCTTCAGTCATTCAAATCAATTATCTCAACTATGATTTATCACTTTTTGGAAAATCATCAACTGAGGTAGGCAGTTAGAAACAGTGATAATTTTTGACTTCTCAAAAAAGTGAATATTTAATGTTTTTTTTATACCTAGATGATGAATATTTTATGTATGTTTGAGATGTTTTCAAAGTAAGAAGATAGAGGGCGTCTTAATAAATGCTGTACATCCCACATTTCCACAGTAGTAACCTTAATTTTTACATATTAAGGTGAAAAGTGTCGCAAACCTATGCAGTGTCACAAACTACTGCTTTTACCCTACCTATAATATGTACGAATCAGCAGGTAGGTATCAAATGATTGAAATGGATAAATTTTCAATGGATCAGCATTTGCGTATTAGTAGAGTGCCGTGCTACTGCTTCCTTAATGATTATCAAATTTAGGTTAACTATGAAAGTACCTACAATCCTAGATTCAGTCTCTGTTTCAGTTCACATTATTTCGCCTAGTCTTTCATTATGACGAATTTAATTCTTCATTAGTAAAATAAAATGAAAATTTAGATGGTTTTCTCAGAAATTTGCGTAATTTTCAGAATACGAAGTCTATTCAGAAATTATGGAGATGGAAAGAAAAAACAGCCCCAATACGTCTATGTGTAGTTATTATAATAACAGAAACCACAGACTCATGCAGCATGGAATATTTCCCCGTGAAACAGTTCAAACCGATGAAGTAAAATGGGTGACGAAATCAATACAGTTTCCAATTATTGAAACTTTATCGTATCCCGGAGTACGTGAAATTTTACAATGTCCTGTTACATTTAACGAAAAACTTGAACCAGGTTACATTTATATCTTTCCAATACACTACAAGAGGAAAAACAAATTATCCCAGCTAGTTACGTTGAGGGATTATGAGATAAACAGCAACAAGGTTTATCCAATCATTGTCTCAGTTATTCGCGAGAGTGCGGATGAAAAACCAAGTCGAATTCTGAAGATAAACATGACAAGACAAAAATGAAGGCAATGATTCCAGAGTCGTCCGTTGCAAGCAGCAGCAAGCCTACATCGTATTATCATCGTTAATTTAAGTAATCAGTAATGCACACGATTTTTCAAAAATATTTTTTATACGAGTGTATACTTATGAGACGTTCATAAAAAAATAAAAAATAAATTCTACGTAATCTATTACCTGCTGAAAAATAAAACTCAAAGTAAACATATTTGTTCGCCCATAACTTCCCAATCGCTGAACAAGGCGAGAGAAAATTTTCAGAATTAATTTGTGTTGTTTCGAAGAATGTTTCAAGCCATCGTCGAAGTCTCTAGGCCCTTTATGGGCAGACTTGTTAATTTTCACCAAAATTCATCATTCGAGTATTGCATATATTTTTCATGGAGTACAAAAACGAACGAAAACGAATTAAAACAAAAAAATAGAATGAAAAAACTGATCTCTCACTCCTCCTCTCTTCATTTTCTATGTTATAAATTTAAATTGATTTTTTTTTCTCACAGCATCCTGATTCTCCGACTTGACGGATTTATCAAAATTTTAGTCTCATGTAGACGCCTATCATTGGATCGTTTGTGCGAAGTTTCATTTCGAAAATTGTATGCAAGGAGTTGTAATTGAGTTCAAAATTTTCAGTTTTATGGCTGTTCTTTTCAAAGTAGGTTCTCAATTCTACTTACTTACAGATTTTTGTGTTGGTGTCAGTTCTAACAGGTCAAAACTCGTACAACTGAGAGCTTTAGTCTAGTACCTATAATGTTTGGAAGTTATAGTAATTCTAAGTTCGACATTATGGTTTTCGCGTCAGTTCTGAGAATTGGGAACGGAAAACTTTGAAGTTGAAGGGCCGAATTTTACCGAACCGAATAGCCAGTTTAATAGAGAAAATGAAGGAGATTAGTAGAATTTCTGAATTTTCTTGTGGAATCGAATAAACCAATTCAGTATCATTTACTTAGTTTTACATCCTTATCTAACACAAGTTGAAGTTTTTTTTTCTATCATAGCATTCTAACCCTACCACTTCACTGATTTTTACAGAAATATGGACCTCCATTAAGTTTTTTTTACCAAGTTTTACTTCAAATTCTCTATTCCGTTTGCTATAATTAAGTTCAAATGTTTTCAATAAATATTTTAGTTCTGGATTTTACTGTTTTGTTGAACGGTTAATTTTCTGTTTTAATTCAATGTTTTTATGTCAGTTCTGATAAATGAAAACTCAAAAAACTGAAAGCTGGAATTAGGTTTGAATGTTTTTACGAAAAGTTTAACTCTAGTCCTGTTCTGTTGAAAATTATTTATCAGTTCTATTTAAAGGTTTTAGCTCAGCATCAGCTCTGAAAAGTCAAAGCTCAAAAGAACTGAAAGCTATATTTAAGTGTGAATACTTCCACTTAAATTTTCATTTCTGAAACCATTCTATTGAATATTAGTTCTCAATTCTACTCATGGGTACTTCAGTGTCATTTCTGAATATTGGGCATTGGGGCAGTAAGTCTATAAATTAAATGAATAGATGAAATAAAGAAGTAGATTGAATAAAGTAATTGACAGAGCATGGCCGGCAAGTTTTGTGTAGGTGTGTAGTGATTGCTACACATGGGAAATAATTACGTTTACACAGAATTACTCTTTATTCTGTGCAAAATTTGCACCAAAAAATTTTTTTTTTTGCTACACATGGTAAAATGAAAAGTTGCCTGCCCTGTGACAGAGAACACTCCAATACCACACCAAGTTATAGTTTATTGTATATAGAGTAACAGAGGATATGTTAACTCTAAGAACACCAAAATGGAGAGTGACAAAAAAAACATATCGAGAGAAAGACTAACAATAGAAAATACATATCAGTGTAATAAATAAGTGCTCAAGCAATCAGTGTTACTCCAACACTGAGAAATGGAGACTGAAAAAACAATGAGAGCTGTAATTATTTTTGAATGTTTCCAGTACCAATTTTAGTTCTGGTCATTTATTTTACAATTAATTGTGACATACATGTCCAAAGAATAGGTAATTGACTTTGTATACTTATAGCCTACATTTATTACTCTTTTTTTTATCATCATCTTTCATCAGGTAAGGCCGATACACATAATTCACTGTTATTGCTATTTGCCATGTTTCACAATTTTGTGGGAAAGGGTAAAATGTGAAACTCTAAACTAAATGACAAAGTATGAAGAACTAGAAATTTAGGGTACAACTGGGAAATGTTGGCTCAGCAATGATGAGAGTGGCATCTATTGTATAATAAAAAATAGGCGTGAGCTCCAATCGGGACTTATGAAGGATTAATGTGTAAACATAATAGTGCGGTTGTGAGCCTGTGCAACTTGCACGCACACAACCACTCACCTACATGCCAACAGTTATAATATTGTAAGATATATGAGTTACAAATGTAATTCTCATTTTAGCCCCTACTAGGGTACTAGACTAAGTGCTGAGATGTTTATACATCAAAAAGTTTCTTTTTTGACCAACTTATGTTTCAAAACATTGCACAGTGTAACAGTGTACATAAAATTTTATAAAGTCGTATAATCAAATTATTTATTTGTTCATGTTTTAGGTTACTCGTTTAGCTAAAAACTTTCTTTCCATTCATTCAACTGAAGTATCAACCATATTTATAAAATTCTCAGAAAACTTCAGTGGTACTGAAAAAAAAAAGTGAACTATTTTCAACTACAACATAAATAAACAGAAGAAAAAATGGGAAACTGATTAATTTGACATTTACAATAGGGTGATGGAAGTAAATTACTGAATCGCTTGCAATTAAGGGAAAAGATAACCTGAGCCATATTCAAGAAGAATCTAAAATTATTTTCAAAAATAATTGAATACAAGTTGAGTTATCAGCTGTAAGAGTTGTGCTCCACAAAGAATATTATTTCAATAAGCAAATTGTTGTCATTTTATAATAGGATGGACATTTTGTTCATTCACTGTAATTCATCACAATTATTTGTTATACCCTGCATAATTATCATCAATCATGTATAACACATTCCTGCTTTGGATACACTCTTGATACCACACAAGAATGTTACTATAGTGGAAACCTCTTAATAGGGACATATTAGGCTTTACCTTTTTTGTCCCTAATAGGAGGTGTTTCAAGTAATCAATGTTGAGTATTAAAATTTAAAAAAATGGTGAATTTCAGTATTGGACTCCTGGTACAGTCACATTGAAAGCAGTAATTAAATTATTGAATAATTATATAAAATATGCCTACATAATTACATACCTATATTTATAACAAACAAAAAAAGATGACTGGGGTTTTGGTTACAAGGAGATGGTAGGAGGATCTTTTTCACAACCTAAACTGAAACTATTCGGCTCAAAACAACATGAAATTATAAAAGATAAGAAGAATATTTACAAAAAATAATATATACTATCCATAATAAATTGAAACAAATTTATCATCATTTACCTTAACAATTCAAGTGCAATTTTTCTTCATCTATGGATTTCTTTTGTCCCAATAAACAGATGCATTTCCCCAATAAGTGGTCTGATTTCATATATTTTTATACCATTTGGTTTGGCACTTCCAAGATTTATCCCAATTAAACGGTTGTCCTCTTTTTTCCATTGTATATTCATCTTACTCGCACTCTATCATTGTATTTATTATACAAATTCCTCAGCATATGTCTACACCTACGAGACATATTCTGATATTCAAATATGTCCAAATGAAATTATAAAAACAAACATTAATATTTTAATGATATTCTATAAGAACTATTAATCACAAATCATCCTGCTCTCTTTAGTTCACACTGAGAAATCCAAGATTCTTAATTTATTGTATTCAACTGCTTGCAAATTTATCTTGAGTTTTGTTGATCCAAATTTATTAGATACTGACTTCTCTCATAACTAGTTAATGTTAGGGAACCCAATCTTATGAGTCTGTAACATAAATCAATTTGTAATTATCAAATGTTACCTGAAGTTTATTAAATGTATTCTGTAATTTTGTCAGTCTAAGTTTTTAATCAATCATTATACGTCTCTAGCTGCCATCATAATATGTTGTAACAGAACAAATCCATGAAGTAGTTGTATATTTTAGTTTATATTTTCATTTTTATTTGTTCATATTTCCATTTTGTATTTTAAGATCAAATAAGTAAGATAAAGGAACCTAGAATGAACTAAAGCGTTGCTGGGAGAAACACTGAGAACTCTCAACATCATTACCCACCGAATTACAGAAACAGAAAAGTTATTGGAAAATTTTACAGTCTAGAAAGAGAATGGAGAAGGAAAACAAAAAAGTCTAAGGTAGAAACAATTAATAATCCCGTTGTGCAAGCTACTGCCCATTTACTGCCCACCGGAAAAACTGCCCACCTTCCTGCCAAGTTACTGCCAACTTACTGCCCAAAATCAAGTGTTTCAACCAATCAGAAATCTCTCACTAGTGTGTCTAGACCAATCAGAGAGCAGCATTCAAAATTTCTGCTTCCCAGTTGCATCCCAGTTGCTTCTCAGTTTCTGCCTGTTTACTGCCAATTTTTTACTGCCTTATTACCTCCCATTTGTTGCTCAGTTACTGCCCCTTCACTGCCTTGTGATTCCCAATTGTGGCTTAGGTTACTGCCCATTTACTGCCTGGTTACTACTCATTTTCTTCCAGGTTACTGCCCAGTTTTGCTGCCTTCTTGCTTCCCAATTACTTCCATATTACTTCCAATATATTTCTCAGTTGCTACCCATTTACTGCCTGGTTCCAGCCTGGTTACTGCTCATTTGCTCCCCAGTTACTGCCCATTCTTACTGCCTTCTTGCTTCCCACTTAAAGCTTGGTTACTGCCCCTTTGGAGCCTGGTTACTGCTTATTTGTTCCCCAGTTACTGCCCGATTTTACTGCCTCTTGCTTCTCACTTGAAGCTTGATTACTGCCCAAATACTGCCAGGTTACTGCTCATTTGTTGCCGAGTTACTGCCCAGATTTGCTGCCTTTTGCTTCCCAATTACTTCCATATTACTTCCAATATATTTCTCAGTTGCTACCCATTTACTGCCTGGTTCCAGCCTGGTTACTGCTCCTTTGCTCCCCAGTTACTGCCCATTCTTACTGCCTTCTTGCTTCCCACTTGAAGCTTGGTTACTGCCCCTTTGGAGCCTGGTTACTGCTTATTTGTTCCCCAGTTACTGCCCGATTTTACTGCCTCTTGCTTCTCACTTGAAGCTTGATTACTGCCCAAATACTGCCAGGTTACTGCTCATTTGTTGCCGAGTTACTGCCCAGATTTGCTGCCTTTTGCTTCCCAATTACTTCCATATTACTTCCAATATATTTCTCAGTTGCTACCCATTTACTGCCTGGTTCCAGCCTGGTTACTGCTCATTTGCTCCCCAGTTACTGCCCATTCTTACTGCCTTCTTGCTTCCCACTTGAAGCTTGGTTACTGCCCCTTTGGAGCCTGGTTACTGCTTATTTGTTCCCCAGTTACTGCCCGATTTTACTGCCTCTTGCTTCTCACTTGAAGCTTGATTACTGCCCAAATACTGCCAGGTTACTGCTCATTTGTTGCCGAGTTACTGCCCAGATTTGCTGCCTTTTGCTTCCCAATTACTTCCATATTACTTCCAATATATTTCTCAGTTGCTACCCATTTACTGCCTGGTTCCAGCCTGGTTACTGCTCATTTGCTCCCCAGTTACTGCCCATTCTTACTGCCTTCTTGCTTCCCACTTGAAGCTTGGTTACTGCCCCTTTGGAGCCTGGTTACTGCTTATTTGTTCCCCAGTTACTGCCCGATTTTACTGCCTCTTGCTTCTCACTTGAAGCTTGATTACTGCCCAAATACTGCCAGGTTACTGCTCATTTGTTGCCGAGTTACTGCCCAGATTTGCTGCCTTTTGCTTCCCAATTACTTCCATATTACTTCCAATATATTTCTCAGTTGCTACCCATTTACTGCCTGGTTCCAGCCTGGTTACTGCTCATTTGCTCCCCAGTTACTGCCCATTCTTACTGCCTTCTTGCTTCCCACTTGAAGCTTGGTTACTGCCCCTTTGGAGCCTGGTTACTGCTTATTTGTTCCCCAGTTACTGCCCGATTTTACTGCCTCTTGCTTCTCACTTGCAGCTTGATTACTGCCCAAACACTGCCAGGTTACTGCTCATTTGTTGCCGAGTTACTGCCCAGATTTGCTGCCTTTTGCTTCCCAATTATTTCCATATTACTTCCAACTTACTTCCGTGTTACTTCCCTCTTACTTCCATCTTGCTTCCAACTTACTTCCATATTACTTCCCTTTTACTTCCATCTTGCTACCAACTTACTTCCATGTTACTTCCCTTTTACTTCCATCTTGCTACCAACTTACTTCCATGTTACTTCCTTCTTGCTACCAACTTACTTCCCTGTTACTTCCCTCTTACTTCCATCTTGCTTCCAACTTACTTCCATATTACTTCCCTTTTACTTCCATCTTGCTTCCAACTTACTTCCATGTTACTTCCTTCTTGCTACCAACTTACTTCCATGTTACTTCCTTCTTGCTACCAACTTACTTCCATGTTACTTCCCTCTTACTTCCATCTTGCTTCCAACTTACTTCCATATTACTTCCCTTTTACTTCCATCTTGCTACCAACTTACTTCCATGTTACTTCCCTTTTACTTCCATCTTGCTACCAACTTACTTCCATGTTACTTCCCTCTTACTTCCATTTTGCTTCCAACTTACTTCCATATTACTTCCCTTTTACTTCCATCTTGCTTCCAACTTACTTCCATATTACTTCCCTTTTACTTCCATCTTGCTTCCAACTTACTTCCATTTTACTTCCCTTTTACTTCCATCTTGCTACCAACTTACTTCCATGTTACTTCCCATTTACTTCCATCTTGTTACAAACTTACTTCCATGTTACTTCCTTCTTGCTACCAACTTACTTCCATGTTACTTCCCTTTTACTTCCATCTTGCTACCAACTTACTTCCATGTTACTTCCTTCTTGCTACCAACTTACTTCCATGTTACTTCCCTTTTACTTCCATCTTGCTACCAACTTACTTCCATGTTACTTCCCTTTTACTTCCATCTTGCTTCCAACTTACTTCCATATTGCTACCAACTTACTTCCATGTTACTTCCCTTTTACTTCCATCTTGCTACCAACTTACTTCCATGTTACTTCCCTCTTACTTCCATCTTGCTACCAACTTACTTCCATGTTACTTCCCTTTTACTTCCATCTTGCTACCAACTTACTTCCATGTTACTTCCTTCTTGCTACCAACTTACTTCCATGTTACTTCCCTCTTACTTCCATCTTGCTTCCAACTTACTTCCATATTACTTCCCTTTTACTTTCATCTTGCTTCCAACTTACTTCCATGTTACTTCCTTCTTGCTACCAACTTACTTCCATGTTACTTCCTTCTTGCTACCAACTTACTTCCATGTTACTTCCCTCTTACTTCCATCTTGCTTCCAACTTACTTCCATATTACTTCCCTTTTACTTCCATCTTGCTTCCAACTTACTTCCATGTTACTTCCTTCTTGCTACCAACTTACTTCCATGTTACTTCCCTTTTACTACCATCTTGCTTCCAACTTACTTCCATATTGCTACCAACTTACTTCTATGTTACTTCCCTCTTACTTCCATATTGCTACCAACTTACTTCCATGTTACTTCCATCTTGCTACCAACTTACTTCCATGTTACTTCCTTCTTGCTACCAACTTACTTCCATGTTACTTCCCTTTTACTTCCATCTTGCTACCAACTTACTTCCATGTTACTTCCCTTTTACTTCCATCTTGCTTCCAACTTACTTCCATATTGCTACCAACTTACTTCCATGTTACTTCCCTTTTACTTCCATCTTGCTACCAACTTACTTCCATGTTACTTCCCTCTTACTTCCATTTTGCTTCCAACTTACTTCCATATTACTTCCCTTTTACTTCCATCTTGCTTCCAACTTACTTGCATATTACTTCCCTTTTACTTCCATCTTGCTTCCAACTTACTTCCATATTACTTCCCTTTTACTTCCATCTTGCTTCCAACTTACTTCCATATTACTTCCCTTTTACTTCAATCTTGCTACCAACTTACTTCCATGTTACTTCCTTCTTGCTACCAACTTACTTCCATGTTACTTCCCATTTACTTCCATCTTGCTACCAACTTACTTCCATGTTACTTCCTTCTTGCTACCAACTTACTTCCATGTTACTTCCCTTTTACTTCCATCTTGCTACCAACTTACTTCCATGTTACTTCCTTCTTGCTACCAACTTACTTCCATGTTACTTCCCTTTTACTTCCATCTTGCTACCAACTTACTTCCATGTTACTTCCCTTTTACTTCCATCTTGCTTCCAACTTACTTCCATATTGCTACCAACTTACTTCCATGTTACTTCCCTTTTACTTCCATCTTGCTACCAACTTACTTCCATGTTACTTCCCTCTTACTTCCATCTTGCTTCCAACTTACTTCCATATTACTTCCCTTTTACATCCATGTTACTTCCCTCTTACTTCCATCTTGCTTCCAACTTACTTCCATATTACTTCCCTTTTACTTCCATCTTGCTTCCAACTTACTTCCATATTACTTCCCTTTTACTTCCATCTTGCTTCCAACTTACTTCCATATTACTTCCCTTTTACTTCCATCTTGCTACCAACTTACTTCCATGTTACTTCCCTTTTACTTCCATCTTGCTTCCAACTTACTTCCATATTGCTACCAACTTACTTCCATGTTACTTCCCTTTTACTTCCATCTTGCTACCAACTTACTTCCATGTTACTTCCCTCTTACTTCCATCTTGCTACCAACTTACTTCCATGTTACTTCCCTTTTACTTCCATCTTGCTACCAACTTACTTCCATGTTACTTCCTTCTTGCTACCAACTTACTTCCATGTTACTTCCCTCTTACTTCCATCTTGCTTCCAACTTACTTCCATATTACTTCCCTTTTACTTCCATCTTGCTTCCAACTTACTTCCATGTTACTTCCTTCTTGCTACCAACTTACTTCCATGTTACTTCCTTCTTGCTACCAACTTACTTCCATGTTACTTCCCTCTTACTTCCATCTTGCTTCCAACTTACTTCCATATTACTTCCCTTTTACTTCCATCTTGCTTCCAACTTACTTCCATGTTACTTCCTTCTTGCTACCAACTTACTTCCATGTTACTTCCCTTTTACTACCATCTTGCTTCCAACTTACTTCCATATTGCTACCAACTTACTTCTATGTTACTTCCCTCTTACTTCCATATTGCTACCAACTTACTTCCATGTTACTTCCATCTTGCTACCAACTTACTTCCATGTTACTTCCTTCTTGCTACCAACTTACTTCCATGTTACTTCCCTTTTACTTCCATCTTGCTACCAACTTACTTCCATGTTACTTCCCTTTTACTTCCATCTTGCTTCCAACTTACTTCCATATTGCTACCAACTTACTTCCATGTTACTTCCCTTTTACTTCCATCTTGCTACCAACTTACTTCCATGTTACTTCCCTCTTACTTCCATTTTGCTTCCAACTTACTTCCATATTACTTCCCTTTTACTTCCATCTTGCTTCCAACTTACTTGCATATTACTTCCCTTTTACTTCCATCTTGCTTCCAACTTACTTCCATATTACTTCCCTTTTACTTCCATCTTGCTTCCAACTTACTTCCATATTACTTCCCTTTTACTTCAATCTTGCTACCAACTTACTTCCATGTTACTTCCTTCTTGCTACCAACTTACTTCCATGTTACTTCCCATTTACTTCCATCTTGCTACCAACTTACTTCCATGTTACTTCCTTCTTGCTACCAACTTACTTCCATGTTACTTCCCTTTTACTTCCATCTTGCTACCAACTTACTTCCATGTTACTTCCTTCTTGCTACCAACTTACTTCCATGTTACTTCCCTTTTACTTCCATCTTGCTACCAACTTACTTCCATGTTACTTCCCTTTTACTTCCATCTTGCTTCCAACTTACTTCCATATGCTACCAACTTACTTCCATGTTACTTCCCTTTTACTTCATCTTGCTACCAACTTACTTCCATGTTACTTCCCTCTTACTTCCATCTTGCTTCCAACTTACTTCCATATTACTTCCCTTTTATATCCATGTTACTTCCCTCTTACTTCCATCTTGCTTCCAACTTACTTCCATATTACTTCCCTTTTACTTCCATCTTGCTTCCAACTTACTTCCATATACTTCCCTTTTACTTCCATCTTGCTTCCAACTTACTTCCATATTACTTCCCTTTTACTTCCATCTTGCTACCAACTTACTTCCATGTTACTTCCTTCTTGCTACCAACTTACTTCCATGTTACTTCCCATTACTTCATCTTGTACCAACTACTTCCTGTTACTTCCTTCTGCTACCAACTTACTTCCATGTTACTTCCCTTTTACTTCCATCTTGCTACCAACTTACTTCCATGTTACTTCCTTCTTGCTACCAACTTACTTCCATGTTACTTCCCTTTTACTTCCATCTTGCTACCAACTTACTTTCATGTTACTTCCCTTTTACTTCCATCTTGCTTCCAACTTACTTCCATATTGCTACCAACTTACTTCCATATTACTTCCCTTTTACTTCCATCTTGCTACCAACTTACTTCCATGTACTTCCTTCTTGCTACCAACTTACTTCCATTTTACTTCCCTTTTACTTCCATCTTGCTACCAACTTACTTCCATGTTACTTCCCTCTTACTTCCAACTTACTTCCATGTTACTTCCCTTTTACTTCCATCTTGCTACCAACTTACTTCCATGTTACTTCCCTTTTACTTCCATCTTGCTTCCAACTTACTTCCATATTGCTACCAACTTACTTCCATGTTACTTCCCTTTTACTTCCATCTTGCTACCAACTTACTTCCATGTTACTTCCCTCTTACTTCCATCTTGCTTCCAACTTACTTCCATATTACTTCCCTTTTATATCCATGTTACTTCCCTCTTACTTCCATCTTGCTTCCAACTTACTTCCATATTACTTCCCTTTTACTTCCATCTTGCTTCCAACTTACTTCCATATTACTTCCCTTTTACTTCCATCTTGCTTCCAACTTACTTCCATATTACTTCCCTTTTACTTCCATCTTGCTACCAACTTACTTCCATGTTACTTCCTTCTTGCTACCAACTTACTTCCATGTTACTTCCCATTTACTTCCATCTTGCTACCAACTTACTTCCATGTTACTTCCTTCTTGCTACCAACTTACTTCCATGTTACTTCCCTTTTACTTCCATCTTGCTACCAACTTACTTCCATGTTACTTCCTTCTTGCTACCAACTTACTTCCATGTTACTTCCCTTTTACTTCCATCTTGCTACCAACTTACTTTCATGTTACTTCCCTTTTACTTCCATCTTGCTTCCAACTTACTTCCATATTGCTACCAACTTACTTCCATATTACTTCCCTTTTACTTCCATCTTGCTACCAACTTACTTCCATGTTACTTCCTTCTTGCTACCAACTTACTTCCATTTTACTTCCCTTTTACTTCCATCTTGCTACCAACTTACTTCCATGTTACTTCCCTCTTACTTCCAACTTACTTCCATGTTACTTCCCTTTTACTTCCATCTTGCTACCAACTTACTTCCATGTTACTTCCCTTTTACTTCCATGTTACTTCCCTCTTACTTCCATCTTGCTTCCAACTTACTTCCATATTACTTCCCTTTTACTTCCATCTTGCTACCAACTTACTTCCATGTTACTTCCTTCTTGCTACCAACTTACTTCCATTTTACTTCCCTTTTACTTCCATCTTGCTACCAACTTACTTCCATGTTACTTCCCTCTTACTTCCAACTTACTTCCATGTTACTTCCCTTTTACTTCCCTCTTACTACCAACTTACTTCTTTCTTGTTACACCAACTAACTTCCTTCTTGCTTCCAACTTACTTCCAACTTACTTCCATGTTACTTCCCTCTTACTTCCATGTTACTTCCCTCTTATTACCAAATTACTTCTTTTTTGTCTTGTATCCACTCACTTCTCTGTTAGTACCAACTTACTTCCTTCTTGCCACTCAAATTTTAGATATTTTATTAACATTTAGCTCATTCTAATAGAACGAACTATATGTAACTAAAATATCTAAATCTTCAAAATTCAATTTTTAAATTTAAAAAAATCTGAAAATATACATGAATATGTAGAACATGAATATTATGTATTAATAGATGAACATAAAGAAAAAACAAATATAAAAAAACAACTGAAGAATAACATGAATACATAACATAACAAAAATCATAATTAAGGAAAGAAAAAGTATTTACAAAATATTACAGAATATTATGAAAAATTTTGAAAAACAAAAATGTTGAAATGTTTTGTAGATGCATTACACTAGAATAATTTATCCCAAATTGGGTTGATCTGCAAATTGCTCACAATGAGCAATAATGTCTGCATCGCTTACATTTTTATCAATTTCAATCCTAATTAAATCAGTACTTGCCTGATTGCAGTCATTGTCACTCTCAATTGATTCGAAATTGTCATTCTTGTTTCTTTTCTTGCTGATATTTGACTGAAGGGGAATGTTTCTTTTTACACTTGTCTTTTTAATGTTCTTGTTGGTTTCAAATTCTAGTTTCCGTTTGGCCGTTTGTCTTGTTGTTTTCATCCATCTTTGTACGATAAAATGGATACGATTTGAAAACGATCGTTTATTCCATTTATCAATTGGCTCATATGTTGGTAGGAGTGACTGATCCCAAGATAGGAACAAAGCTGTATAAAATACAAATATATTAGAACAATGTCTACACTGGAATGTGCAAAACAATTAACAGAATAGTTACTTACCTTCAAGCATTGAGTAAGTTTTTGTGGTTTCAAACCATGTAATATAAAAATCTTTTTCGTCTGATATTCTTGTTTCTTTTCCTGTTGTGACTGCTTCTATAGCAGGCATTCTGATGATCAATGCCAAGAGCGAGGCAACTGCTAATTTTGGACCGTTTATTTTCGGATCATAAGCATACAATAAGGTTTTCTGAAACATACATAAATATGACATTTATCATCAGCAAAATATATAAAAGTTTTTACAAATGAAATTATAAATAATTTTTACTTACAAATGCCTTATAGGTGTTTTCATCAAAACTTGGATGATTCCGATCTAATGTCTGATCAAATGCGATGAAAACATCCTTTCGGCTAATTGGTAAATTTAATTTGTATTTAATACTATCAACTGTTGGGGAATGATACAGTTGGGATTGACTATCAGTACGGAGAGAAGAGTCGGCTGGAGAATGCGGTACAAACGGATGAGTTTCTTTTGCAACAGTACTTGGTACCAGTGAATGGGCTGAAAAATAAAAACATAAATGAAAAAAATGATCATGTTAAACCGAAGTTGATACAAAGAAGAATATAATAGTGAAAACTAACTTGGAAAGTTAACAACTGCCTGCAGTACTTCTTTTATTTCAGTAATATGTTTCAACATTGATTGGTTATCCTGAACCAATTTTGACATTGTTTCTTGCAGGTTTTCTAATGTATTAGTTATTAAAGCGAACTGATTACGTACATCATGTTCAACATGAGTTGCACGTCGACTATTGTCAGAGAATAATGTTACGTCAGTAAAAGATTGGGCCGATTCATTAAAAGTATTTGAGTTTGCTGGAGAACTAATTGGTGATGTGGATTGGGGGGAAAAGAAACTATCTAACGAGGGGGAGCATATTATATTATTTTCATTTTGGGAGTCGGAATTATCTACAGGGTTTGTTGAAATTATATCTGTTGGTTGATGAGATGTTTTCAATTTCCTGAAAAATAAACGAAATGTGTCGGTAATAAAAATACAAATTGGGTATGTATAAATAAATGTGTAGGTTAAATTTAATGTGATGAGAAAAAAAGTTTATACTTACTTTGTTACATATTTCAAGTATGTTGACGCATCCCTACCAATTGGTTTTCGTATACGTGGCCCCTGCTTAGTAATACTAGAAATAACTGTCTCATCATCTTTAGCCGTTGTGGGGTTATTACTAATCCATTCGTTTGCTTCTTCGTATTCCTCAATAACTGCATACAAAAAATTCATAATTGTACGTACAATAATAATAATAATTCATATTCAGATAATTTCTTTACATACCAAAATCTTTATACAATCCTTTAATCATATAGGCCGTCCATTTCAATCGAATTGTTGTTGTTTTCGTGATTCCTGCACGGGTCATTGTCCAAGGAATGTCAATTAAAGTAGTTGGTGAAGCAGACAGTAACAGATGCTTCACCAATTCATCCACATTTACTCTCTTAGCAGCCGTAGTTGGAGTATATACAAGCCCATTTTCTAAATCGATCCATGATTTATGCACACAGTACAATTCAGTATGGGCTCGTTTATCGGCAACTATGACTATGTCTAAGAGAGGAATTCCGTTTTTAACTCCTGGAATTCTGCATCTGAATTTTGTACCCCGCCGACTAACAATTACATCATCTTCTGGACTTATTCTTGTTGCTGTTTCTTGCTGTTCAAATTCATCTTCACCATCATCGTTTTGTAGTTGAAAGGTAGCAGAGTTGACAGTGAAAATAGTGTGTAGTTCATGAAGATGCCTTTGGAAAGTAGTCATTTCTTGGGAAGATCCTGATGGTTGCACAGCACGATACTCCTGAGGTGCCTGGTGACTAGCACTTGAAAACATTAAAGATAAATCGTCGCCAGCGACTGTGGGATTGTCTTCTGATTGATCATGGTTGACAATTTCAGAAAATGAATTATCCATTATTGACAAATTGTCAGCATTTAATTGTGGCTCTGGTGAAGGATTGAGAGGCAAATCACAAATATTAGTGTCATCACTACTATTTATATTGGACGTTGCAGTAGACTGCGTATCAACCAACCACGAGTTTACTTTTTCTTTCAACAGATCAAGTGAAACTCTTTGATTTGCCCACTAGGGAAAAGAAACAAGACAGAAATAGTGTAAAAATTTGGTTTTAAATGTAGAATTTGCCTACAAGGACCACAACCACAGTGAATATTAATGGAAACAAAGTAATTGGAACAAGGGCTTAAATGAGGGGCATAAAGAGGGTTGATTTTCTACATATAACTTGTTTTTGCAGTTCTCATTTTACAACTAATTTTGAAAAAAAAATTTGAATAAATTTTTCATTTGAAATTAAAAGGCAGTTTTCTGTCTCAAGCAAATTGGTTTTCCCCTGACACCTTCTCAACAATTTCCAGTTACACCTATACGATATTAACCTGGTAGATATTCAAAAAGCAAACTACAAAAAATACCCTCAACCCAATCAAAACCGAAATAATCAAAAACTGTTTTAAATTATGGCAATCAGTGGTACAAAAAAACAGTAAATTTTGAAATAAAAATTTCCTAGAAGGTCAAAGCCATCCCCAAATAATTTTCAAAATAAATATTCCAAATATTCCCTTATAAGTTTGGCTTATTTTGTCTTAACAATCACATGTCCTTACAATCTTTTAAAAATTTTAAAATCAACTTGATCATGAACCACCCTCCACCCTAAACATAAAAAATTATATGTGAAAGCATACATTTTCCACAAGCCCACTCGTTGCCAAGAACCAATTACTTTGGAATTTCAGATTCACATTTGGGGATTACTAATTAATCTGATATTGATATACATCTTATACTCATGCATAAATTAGCAGATCCACACGTACCAATTGTCTTTCCAGTCTTGACTGTTTAGTCTTCAGGTGTTGTTGTTTTTTACGTAATGCATAATATTGACTTTTCTTCAATACTTTTCCCTCGAAAACATATTCTTTTGGTTTATTTCCTGAGCTATTTGCTACTGCCCTACTGCTGGTGGCTTCACCCACATTTGACGAGGTTGAAGCCATTGTGTACAATGCCCTTAACATATATGAATTTATTTTTTATATTAGTAATGATTCATTTAAACTTCGAAAAAACATTATGAAATAATTTTATTCACAATAAAAATAGACTTAGGTTTCTAAAATTTTCTGAATCTTGCTGTTATTTTTGTTGTCATTATAATCCTTAAGCAGTATCCAAGTATTCTGCATAATTTTAATTCCACAAAATCAATTAGGTATACTAACTTATGGGAAGCAACTTTTACACATTCCTAATTGATACTATAAACTCATCACAAACGTAAAAGAACAAATTATACAAAACAAAATACCTATAATAACCGAAAATAATGATTTTGAAACGATCCCACTGAAGTACGATGCTATAAGGCTTCTTTAAATTTGATCTTACTGTTATTCTTGTTGTCATTACCCAATTCCCCAACAGTATGACTTGCTATCTATATCGTAAATTCAATTTTTCATAAAACCTGGTAGACGCAAAACAAAGAGAATAAACATATTAGACATTCCCGATTGATACTATAAACTCATCACGAACACAAACGAACAAATTACAAAACAAAATACCTATAATAACCGAATAATGAATTTGAAACGATCCCACTAAAGTACGATGCTATAAGGCTTCTTTAAATTTGATCTTACTGTTATTCTTGTTGTCATTACCCAATTCCCCAACAGTATGACTTGCTATCTATATCGTAAATTCAATTTTTCATAAAACCTGGTAGACGCAAAACAAAGAGAATAAACATATTAGACATATTCCCGATTGATACTATAAACCCATCACGAACTTAAAAGAACAAATTATACAAAACAAAATACCTATAATAACCGAAAATAATGATTTTGAAACGATCCCACTGAAGTACGATGCTATAAGGCTTCTTTAAATTTGATCTTACTGTTATTCTTGTTGTCATTACCCAATTCCCCAACAGTATGACTTGCTATCTATATCGTAAATTCAATTTTTCATAAAACCTGGTAGACGCAAAACAAAGAGAATAAACATATTAGACATATTCCCGATTGATACTATAAACTCATCATGAACACAAACGAACAAATTACAAAACAAAATACCTATAATAACCGAATAATGAATTTGAAACGATCCCACTAAAGTACGATGCTATAAGGCTTCTTTAAATTTGATCTTACTGTTATTCTTGTTGTCATTACCCAATTCCCCAACAGTATGACTTGCTATCTATATCGTAAATTCAATTTTTCATAAAACCTGGTAGACGCAAAACAAAGAGAATAAACATATTAGACATTCCCGATTGATACTATAAACTCATCACGAACACAAACGAACAAATTACAAAACAAAATACCTATAATAACCGAATAATGAATTTGAAACGATCCCACTAAAGTACGATGCGATAAGGCTTCTTTAAATTTGATCTTACTGTTATTCTTGTTGCGATTATAATTCCCCAACATAGTATCGAATTACTAATTATACATAATTTCAATTATCATAAAATCCTAGACGCAAACCCACAGGAATCAACCTTACATTCCCAGTTAAGTGATACTATATACATTCATTATGGACCAAAACGAATAAAATACAGAAGACAGTAAACCGCTATTAAATGGTATTTTGACTTACTCAGAATGTTTGAAAGAATATATTCAGATGACTATTTCCAAAGATGCTGAAGCTCGCTGCTGTTCTTACTGCTCAATCTTGCTGCTGGTCGTAACGCTGAATCTTGTTGATGTTCGTAACGCTGAATCTTGTTGATGTTCGTAACGCTGAATCTTGTTGATGTTCATAATACTGAATCTTACTACTGTTCGTAATTTTGAATCTGGCAGTTAGTTTTAGTCAACTGACCAATGTATATCGCTATCGCAGTTCTATAATTAAATTATATAATTTGAATTAGAAGCACGATAGGAAAACCAAATGAACTGTGCGCGCGATCAATTAAACACATATATGAAATTTTACTACTCATTATCAACCAAAAATAACTAAAATCAAGTGCAAACAAAAATTAATTTTCACTTACTTGCAACAATGAAAGATACAGATGACTATTAAAATGCTAAATTCCTGAATCTTGCTGCTATTCTTTTCATGTATCTGAATGCATGTACTATAATTATCATAAAACACAGGCGAACCATTAAAAAACATACACTTATTATAAACCAAACAAAACAGAGTAAAGTACACGAAATCACATTTTAACTTACACAAAATCAAAAATATGAGATATTAAAACAATCACAATTATTATTTCTAAAATTTATGAAAATATTAATATATTCACACACATGCTTTCAATTTTCAAATACGCATATAATGCTATGAAATAGCCGCGAAATCAAACTCAACCTCATTATCTGCAAGCATCAAAACGAACCAATCACAGTCCTTTAAAATGACATATCAAAAAATATCGATAAACATCGATATTTATTGATAACTATCGATATTGTTATTTCTTTCCCTGAATTTTGTCATTTCAAACAAAAAAAAAATTATATTTGCAGTAAATTCAAAAGATTATTAAATTATAATAGGATATTAGCAATACTTATAATAAACTAACAGTTGTCCACTTTCTCTGATATCAATTATCAATACTTTTGAATATCGATAGTACAAGATTTTATTGATAGCAGATTATCAGGAATCAACAAATATCAAATGCCGGGAGCCGATGACTTGTTGAATGTTGAAAATTGGTTGAAACTCACATGTGATATATATATGGTGTATTTAGACAATTCTGTAAAGTCATAGTGGCGCGTTTATTTTATAGTGATCAGTTGCAATTATTGTTTTTTAATTGTTTTATGTGGTGTATTTTGTTTGTGTTATACAATTTTGTAGTGTATTGCTGTACAATGGCTGACCAAAGACCGTAAGTATTATAATATTATTCATATATTAATTCACAGCAGGTATTTAGTTATATTTATTTTTAATTAATTTTCAATAAGGTTGAGTCCGTACGAGCTTCCTCCATATACGCCACGCAACTGGATGGAGGAAAGAATGGAGTACGAACGGCTGACCAACGAATTCTACGAAAACCAGAGATTGGTATGTTGATTTTTTCCATAAATTTACAAGCGCACATAATTCTAGTTAATGCTGTAATTTAACTATTGATGAGTTTAGGATGTGGAACAACAAGAACAACTGCTCGAATATCAAAGACAACAAGACCAAATAGAAGAACAAAGACAACAAGAACAACAACAACGACAAGAAGAGAGAGAACGACGACGTGAGCAAAGAGTACAACGAGAACGACAAAGACGTAAACAACAAGAACAACAACAAGACCAACTACAAGACCAACAACAAGACCAACAACAAGACCAACAACAAGACCAACAAGCTGGACCTTCAACCGCTCCCACACAAAATTTTCATCAAAATTTAATTTTCCCCCGAAGACAGCCACCAAACCCACATCCCAATGCTGATAATCCGTACTTTTGGCCAGAGTTGGGGCATATCACCTGCCACAAATGTGGCCTTAACGGACATTACAACGGTGATTGCCCCTACGGACGTAAAAAATGTTACAGGTGCAAGCAGCTGGGACATATTGCGAGAAATTGTCAGGTGGCGAGTGCAGAGGAGTCCCAGCGAAAAAAGTAATTATATTTTTATCTTAATCCAAAATTTTTTTTGAAATTAGCTACACGAGAATTTCCGCAATAATGGGAGTAATTTTGAAACAGTACGAAATTGAAATTATGTAGATAGGAATTGGATATTATATTGGGGGATTATAACCGCAATTAACAAGAATAACAGCAAGATCAATTTTGAAACGGCCTTATATTATCATTCGTACACTTTATTAGGATTATAATTCAAATTAATTTTTGTTTATAGGTACTTTTTTTGTAATTATAAATGTTTATTTAGGTTCGTAACGAGTTTATAGTATCAGTCGGGAATAAGGTTGATTATGAGGGGTTTGCGTCTAAGATTTTATGAAATTGAAATTATACTATATGGATAGTAAAGTCGATACTGTATCGGGGAATTATAATGGAAACAAGAATAACAGTAAGATCAATTAATTTGAAGCGCAGCCCTTATCGCTCGTACATCGATGGGATTAATTCAAAATCATTTTGGTTATTGTAGGTACTTTATTTTGGAATTATATGTTTGTTTAGGTTCGTATAATTTAATGAGTTTATCGTATCAATTTGGGAATATGTAGCGGGTTGATTATCATGGGTTTGCGTCTAAGATTTTATGAAATTGAAATTATTATACTATATGGATAGTAAAGTCGATACTGTATCGGGGAATTATAATGGAAACAAGAATAACAGTAAGATCAATTAATTTGAAGCAGCCCTTATCGCTCGTACATCGATGGGATTAATTCAAAATCATTTTGGTTATTGTAGGTACTTTATTTTGGAATTATATGTTTGTTTAGGTTCGTATAATTTAATGAGTTTATCGTATCAATTTGGGAATATGTAGCGGGTTGATTATCATGGGTTTGCGTCTAAGATTTTATGAAATTGAAATTATTATACTATATGGATAGTAGGTAAAGTCGATACTGTATCGGGGAATTATAATGGAAACAAGAATAACAGTAAGATCAATTAATTTGAAGCAGCCCTTATCGCTCGTACATCGATGGGATTAATTCAAAATCATTTAATTAATAATGGGAGTAATTTTGAAACAGTACGAAATTGAAATTATGTAGATAGGAATTGGATACTATATTGGGGGATTATAACCGCAATTAACAAGAATAACAGCAAGATCAAATTTGAAACGGCCTTATTATCGTTCGTATACTTAATTAGGATTATAATTCAAATTCATTTCTGTTAGGTACTTTTTTTTGTAATTATAAATGTTTATTTAGGTTCGTATAACGAGTTTATAGTATCAATCGGGAATATGCAAGGTTGATTCTCATGGGTTTGCATCTAAGGTTTTATGAAATTGAAATTTTATGATATAGATAGTGAGTCGATACTGTATTGGGGAATTATAATGGAAACAAGAATAACACATACGATCAATTTTGAAACAGCTTCAACTCTCACACTTCGTTGGGAGTAATTCAAACCATTTCATATACTGTTTTTTGCCTTATATATGTTTGTTTTTATTGTAATGAATGTGTACGTATCATTTGAAGATGCGTAAAGTTGATCGTAAGTTTTTGTTGGTTTCATGAATGGACTGCAGATTCGTGTATTTTCAAATACTATACAATATTTTACATTTAATGTCATATGTAATATCTTGCTGTTTTTCTTGCAGAGAATTGAATGCAGCGGCCATATGTGCAGTTTGCCTCATTAATCAGAAAACCAAGCTGTACAGACCTTGTGGCCACATTGCAACATGCGATAGTTGCCATGAGAGGCTGTTAAGAGATCATCGGCCACTCATGTGTCCCATGTGTCGCGCATGTGTGCGAAGAGTTACGAGTGTGTTTTTATAGAAATGGCCGACATAAAGTAAGTCCTATACTATATTATTTTATGACACATTCCTTAAAATGTGTAACTATCATTTATTTTCTTATTATATTCTGTTTAACAGCACAAGAATAATAACAAGAATAATTTCAAGGATCCTGTATAACCCTAACTTCTTATATTTTGGCATTGTCATTCGTCATTGTATTTCATGAATCAACATCAAAGCATTACATGGTTTTTAATTTTTAAAATTGCGATGAATTGTTCCTTGTATATAAATATTTTGTAGTTTCATTGTATTATAATTCGTCTTCTTCTTGTCTTATATTTTTTGTAGATATTATTTTGAAATCCTAATTATTGCTTTTCTGCAGTATAATGATCGAGAGTAATATGATTTGAGGAGGTATAGTAAATATAGTACAGGTTTGTGAAACTGAAAGTGTAATTGTAGTATATAGCTGATTTGGTGTTTGGTGTATAAGAGCAACAAGAATAACAGTTGATAAATTTTTAAACAATTTTATCAATCATATTTCCATAATGAGAGTAAGTGAAAATGCCACATTATAAATATACCTGGTTCTGTTTTGTTTTTGGAAGAAAGAGGGAAGTAAAATGGAAGTAAGTTGGTAGCAAGATGGAAGTAAATGGGAAGTAACATGGAAGTAAGTTGGAAGCAAGATGGAAGTAAGAGGGAAGTAAGTTGGTAGCAAGATGGAAGTAAGAGGGAAGTAACATAGAAGTAATTTGGTAGCAAGATGGAAGTAATATGGAAGTAAGTTAGAAGCAAGATGGAAGTAAATGGGAAGTAACATGGAAGTAAGTTGGAAGCAAGATGGAAGTAAGAGGGAAGTAAGTTGGTAGCAAGATGGAAGTTAATGGGAAGTAACATGGAAGTAAGTTCGTAGCAAGATGGAAGTAAAAGGGAAGTAATATGGAAGTAAGTTGGTAGCCAGATGGAAGTAAAAGGGAAGTAACATGGAAGTAAGTTGGTAGCAAGATGGAAGTAAAAGGGAAGTAACATGGAAGTAAGTTGGTAGCAAGATGGAAGTAAGAGGGAAGTAACATAGAAGTAAGTTGGTAGCAAGATGGAAGTAATATGGAAGTAAGTTGGTAGCAAGATGGAAGTAAGAGGGAAGTAACATGGAAGTAAGTTGGAAGCAAGATGGAAGAAAGAGGGAAGTAATTTGGTAGCAAGATGGAAGTAATGGGAAGTAACATGGAAGTAAGTTGGTAGCAAGATGGAAGTAAAAGGGAAGTAATATGGAAGTAAGTTGGAAGCAAGATGGAAGTAAGAGGGAAGTAACATGGAAGTAAGTTGGTAGCAAGATGGAAGTAAGAGGGAAGTAACATGGAAGTAAGTTGGAAGCAAGATGGAAGTAAGAGGGAAGTAATATGGAAGTAAGTTGGTAGCAAGATGGAAGTAAATGGGAAGTAACATGGAAGTAAGTTGGAAGCAAGATGGAAGTAAGAGGGAAGTAAGTTGGTAGCAAGATGGAAGTTAATGGGAAGTAACATGGAAGTAAGTTGGTAGCAAGATGGAAGTAAAAGGGAAGTAATATGGAAGTAAGTTGGTAGCAAGATGGAAGTAAATGGGAAGTAACATGGAAGTAAGTTGGTAGCAAGATGGAAGTAATATGGAAGTAAGTTAGAAGCAAGATGGAAGTAAGAGGGAAGTAACATGGAAGTAAGTTGGAAGCAAGATGGAAGTAAGAGGGAAGTAATATGGAAGTAAGTTGGTAGCAAGATGGAAGTAAATGGGAAGTACGGGAAGTAAGTTGGAGCAAGATGGAAGTAATGGGAAGTAACATGGAAGTAAGTTCGTAGCAGATGGAAGTAAAGGGAAGTAATATGGAAGTAAGTTGGTAGCCAGATGGAAGTAAAGGGAAGTAACATGGAAGTAAGTTGGTAGCAAGATGGAAGTAAAGGGAAGTAACATGGAAGTAGTTGGTAGCAAGATGGAAGTAAGAGGGAAGTAACATAGAATTAAGTTGGTAGCAAGATGGAAGTAATATGGAAGTAAGTTGGTTAGCAAGATGGAAGTAAAGGGAAGTAGTACATGGAAGTAAGTTGGAAGCAATATGGAAGTAAGGGAAGTAATTTGGTAGCAAGATGGAAGTAAATGGGAAGTAACATGGAAGTAAGTTGGTAGCAGATGGAAGTAAAAGGGAAGTAATATGGAAGTAGTTGAAGCAATATGGAAGTAAGAGGGAAGTAAGTAGCAAGATGGAAGACGGGAAGTAACATAGAAGTAATTGGTAGCAAGATGGAAGTAATATGGAAGTAAGTTGGAAGCAAGATGGAGTAAATGGGAAGTAACATGGAAGTAGTTGGTAGCAGATGGAAGAGTAAATGGGAAGTAACATGGAAGTAAGTTGGTAGCAAGATGAGGTAAAGAGGTAAAAGGGAAGTAATATGGAAGTAAGTGGTAGCAGATGGAAGTAAATGGGAAGTAACATGGAAGTAAGTTGGTAGCAAGATGGAAGTAAAGGGAAGTAATATGGAAGTAAGTTGGTAGCCAGATGGAGGAAAAGGACGTAACATGGAAGTAAGTTGGTAGCAAGATGGAAGTAAGAGGGAAGTAACTAGAAGTAAGTTGGTAGCAAGATGAAGTATTGGAAGTAAGTTAGAAGCAAGATGGAAGTTAAAGGGAAGTAACATGGAAGTAAGTTGGAAGCAAGATGGAAGTAACGAGGGAAGTAAGTTGGTAGCAAGATGGAAGTTAATGGGAAGTGTAGCAACATGGAAGTAAGTTGGTAGCAAGCTGGAAGTAAGGGAAGTAATATGGAAGTAAGTTGGTAGCAAGATGGAAGTAAAGGGAAGCAACATGGAGTAAGTTGGTAGCAAGATGGAAGTAATATGGAAGTAAGTTAGAAGCAAGATGGAAGTCAGAGGAAGAAGTAACATGGAACGTAAGTTGGAAGCAAGATGGAAGTAAGAGGGAAGTAAGTAGTTGGTAGCAAGATGGAAGTAAGAGGGAAGTAACATAGAAGTAATTTGGTAGCAAGATGGAAGTAATATGGAAGTAAGTTAGAAGCAAGATGGAAGTAAATGGGAAGTAACATGGAAGTAAGTTGGAAGCAAGATGGAAGTAAGAGGGAAGTAAGTTGGTAGCAAGATGGAAGTTAATGGGAAGTAACATGGAAGTAAGTTCGTAGCAAGATGGAAGTAAAAGGGAAGTAATATGGAAGTAAGTTGGTAGCCAGATGGAAGTAAAAGGGAAGTAACATGGAAGTAAGTTGGTAGCAAGATGGAAGTAAAAGGGAAGTAACATGGAAGTAAGTTGGTAGCAAGATGGAAGTAAGAGGGAAGTAACATAGAAGTAAGTTGGTAGCAAGATGGAAGTAATATGGAAGTAAGTTGGTAGCAAGATGGAAGTAAGAGGGAAGTAACATGGAAGTAAGTTGGAAGCAAGATGGAAGTAAGAGGGAAGTAATTTGGTAGCAAGATGGAAGTAAATGGGAAGTAACATGGAAGTAAGTTGATAGCAAGATGGAAGTAAAAGGGAAGTAATATGGAAGTAAGTTGGAAGCAAGATGGAAGTAAGAGGGAAGTAACATGGAAGTAAGTTGGTAGCAAGATGGAAGTAAGAGGGAAGTAACATGGAAGTAAGTTGGAAGCAAGATGGAAGTAAGAGGGAAGTAATATGGAAGTAAGTTGGTAGCAAGATGGAAGTAAATGGGAAGTAACATGGAAGTAAGTTGGAAGCAAGATGGAAGTAAGAGGGAAGTAAGTTGGTAGCAAGATGAAGTAAGAGGGAAGTAACATAGAAGTAATTTTGGTAGCAAGATGGAAGTAATATGGAAGTAAGTTAGAAGCAAGATGGAAGTAAATGGGAAGTAACATGGAAGTAAGTTGGTAGCAAGATGGAAGTAAATGGGAAGTAACATGGAAGTAAGTTGGTAGCAAGATGGAGGTAAAAGGGAAGTAATATGGAAGTAAGTTGGTAGCAAGATGGAAGTAAATGGGAAGTAACATGGAAGTAAGTTGGTAGCAAGATGGAAGTAAAAGGGAAGTAATATGGAAGTAAGTTGGTAGCCAGATGGAAGGAAAAGGGAAGTAACATGGAAGTAAGTTGGTAGCAAGATGGAAGTAAGAGGGAAGTAACATAGAAGTAAGTTGGTAGCAAGATGGAAGTAATATGAAGTAAGTTAGAAGCAAGATGGAAGTAAGAGGGAAGTAACATGGAAGTAAGTTGGAAGCAAGATGGAAGTAAGAGGGAAGTAAGTTGGTAGCAAGATGGAAGTTAATGGGAAGTAACATGGAAGTAAGTTGGTAGCAAGATGGAAGTAAAAGGGAAGTAATATGGAAGTAAGTTGGTAGCAAGATGGAAGTAAATGGGAAAGCAACATGGAAGTAAGTTGGTAGGAAGATGGAAGTAATATGGAAGTAAGTTAGAAGCAAGATGGAAGTAAGAGGGAAGTAACATGGAAGTAAGTTGGAAGCAAGATGGAAGTAAGAGGGAAGTAATATGGAAGTAAGTTGGTAGCAAGATGGAAGTAAATGGGAAGTAACATGGAAGTAAGTTGGAAGCAAGATGGAAGTAAGAGGGAAGTAAGTTGGTAGCAAGATGAAGTAAGAGGGAAGTAAACATGAAGTAATTGGTAGCAAGATGGAAGTAATATGGAAGTAAGTTAGAAGCAAGATGGAAGTAAATGGGAAGTAACATGGAAGTAAGTTGGAAGCAAGATGGAAGTAAGAGGGAAGTAACATAGAAGTAAGTTGGTAGCAAGATGGAAGTAATATGGAAGTAAGTTGGTAGCAAGATGGAAGTAAGAGGGAAGTACATGGAAGTAAGTTGGAAGCAAGATGGAAGTAAGAGGGAAGTAATTTGGTAGCAAGATGGAAGTAAATGGGAAGTAACATGGAAGTAAGTTGGTAGCAGATGGAAGTAAAAGGGAAGTAATATGGAAGTAAGTTGGAAGCAAGATGGAAGTAAGAGGGAAGTAACATGGAAGTAAGTTGGTAGCAAGATGGAAGTAAGAGGGAGTAAGTAACATGGAAGTAAGTTGGTAGCAAGATGGAAGTAAAAGGGAAGTAACATGGAAGTAAGTTGGTAGCAAGATGGAAGTAAAAGGGAAGTAACATGGAAGTAAGTTGGTAGCAAGATGGAAGTAAATGGAATTAACATGGAAGTAAGTTGGAAGCAAGATGGAAGTAAAAGGGAAGTAATATGGAAGTAAGTTGGAAGCAAGATGGAAGTAAGAGGGAAGTAACATAGAAGTAAGTTGGTAGCAAGATGGAAGTAATATGGAAGTAACATGGAAGTAAGTTGGCAGCAAGTAGGCGGCAATTGAGAAGTAACTAGGAAGTATAAATGGTTAAAAATTGGGCTGGAAATTGGAAGTAAACTGGAAGCATAATTGGGTAACAAGTTGGCAACAAATGGGATGCAAGAAGGCTGCAAAAATTGGGAATAACTTGGCAGCAAATGAGCAGTAAATGAGCAGTAAATGGGAAGTAACTAGTGGTAAATGGGAAGTAACTAGGAAGCAAAAATGGGGAGCAGGTAGGCAGAAAATGGGAATTAACAAGGAAGCAAAAATGGGAAGCAAGTAGGCTGCAAATGGGAAGCAATGAGGAAGCTTAGTGGGCAACAAGTAGGGAGAAATTGGGAAGTAAGAAGGTAATAAAATTGGCAGTTACAAGGGAACAAATGAGCTGTAACCAGGCAGTCAATGGGTAGTAACCAAGCAGTAAATGGGAAGTAGCCAGGAAGAAAAAATGGTGAGCAAGAGAGCTGAAAATGGGAAGTAACTAGGCAGCACAAATGAGAAGCTGGTTGGCTGCAAATGGGAAGCAACCAGGCTGAAATGTGTGTAATTTTACTTACCAATTTTTGCCTGTTTGCTTCCAATTTGCTGCCCTGGCACATCAAGGCAGTAACAAGGCTGCAAACAGGAAGCAAAAAAATGTAATTTTAAAACCCACTTACTGCCTATTTACTTACCAGTCACTGCCAGTCACAAGTGGGCAGTAAATGGTAAGCAACTGAGATCACCAGAAAAAGGGGCGTGGCCTAGTCTGATTCCCAGTTACTGCCAACTTGTGACGGGAAGTAAGTGGGTTCTGTGCCAGATTTTGCACAACGGGCTGGTATATAATGAAACAGGCCCGGAAATACGCAAATTTTCAAAATTTGGTGTGATCAAAAACCTGTATTTCCCGAATCATCAGAAATTGTCCTGGATTTTCCTTCAAATATTATATTTATGTTATGGGTATATGTAACCTCGTACATGGAATAAATGAAATATTACTAATTCCGTTAAAAAAAATGTAAGAAAATCCGAAAATAACTTGAAAAACCATTTTTGCTTTTACTTAATCTGTCCAGATTGGACAAAATCCATTTCTAAACTTTGTTCTGTACCATCATAGACAGTAATTACAGTAGAACACACGTGTACAGATTGGATTTAGGATAAAGGTTTTTCTAGACCCGGAGATACAACTGGATCAAAGTTTCATATTATAAGAAAAAAAAAAGAATGAAATCATATTTGTTTCAAATTAATGTTTATAGTCTGAAATCCAAAAACTATAAAACTGTGTAAGACTTCATTACCAGTATTATCCAAACCGGAAATTATAATTGTCTTTTACCACAAATCAAAATAAAACTTCACCCTTACATACTAAATGGAGATGATACAGTTTGAGAGATACTTGTTACATTTATTGAAATTTATTCCATATAATTAGACAAAATTATATAATTTGAGAATTATCATCTTCTAAAAACTTTTCAATTTAGTGAAATTAATCCAAAAATAACAAACTTTTAAAATCCTAAAATTTGTGAAATATGAGACTGTACCAGGAGGTACAAATCTACTTTCAATAAAATTTTCAGTTTTAAATCATCATATCATATACTGTGTGGAACTATTATGGAAAAAACTATCTTAATAGTACTCAACTTAAAAACTAGAACCATGAAAAATCTAATTTCTTCGTTTTGTCATCAGAATAAAATTATTCTCATAGGTGAGAAAGAAAAAAAAACATTAAATTTGTTCCACATCTTCATGTATAGGACTTGTTAAATGAAGAGAAAGTAATAATATTTTTTGGATTCAGGAAATTTTGGCTCTGGAAATGCCCTGGTTGAAAAATCCATATTACCATATGGGGAAACTCGACAAGGATTATGGATTTGTTCCATACCAGTAAATAGTGCATAAAGTTTGGAAATTGTAAAACAATGTGAGACTTCATTATAATTATTTATCAAATGGAAATAATGGTGAAACATCTACATCCGTGAATGCAGTTTCATAAACATGCATATATATGCATGATTACAGAATTTTTCCGGGTTCACGATTGGAAAGTATCCAATTTGGTTATCACCAAGTATTATAAAACAAGGAAACCACAAATGTAGTGCGAAATAAAATCTAGAAAATCTATAGTCTATTATTAAAAATCAATGCCAAATTTCACACCTGAATTCTAGATGAAAATACCAGTGTTATGGAGATTCTCATTACATTCAAATATTAGTTCCACATAATTAGTCAGACAAGTAGCTATAGTGGGAAAATTAAGATCTTCTATAATCTTCTCAATCAGGAGAAATGTACCCGGAAATTACAAATTACAAAAAATGAATCTTCACAAATCCAGTTCTGTGAAAGTTCTTACTAAGTTTTTCATTCCAGGCTCAGGAACATCTGTATCCTAAATCCAATCTGTATTTGTGTTCTATTGTAATTACTGTCTACGACACTATGGGACAAAGTTTAGAAATGGATTTTGTCCAATCTGGACAGATTATGTAAAAGCAAAAATGGATTTTCAAGTTATTTTCAAATTTTCACACTTGTTTTAATGAGGTTGGGTAATATTTCATTTGTTCCATGTATAGTGTTAAATACCCACGAAATAAACATAATATTCGAAGTGCAACCCTGGACAACCTCTGATGATTTGGGAAATGCAGGTTTTTGATCACATCAAATTTTGAAAATTTGAGTATTTCCATGCCCATTTAATCATATAGATAGGATTTTAATGGCTGAAGATTTGGTCCTTATATTAGTACAATTAAGTATGTGAAGTTTATTCATCTATCTTCACTTTCAATTTTTTGGCGACTTAGAGGTTAAAAAAGTTCTTAATTGTTTTATGTATTTTGGATTTTTTGAAGAAGTATTTCAGAAAAAAAAAATTAAAGAGTTAGTGTGTTTTAAAGCTTTGGATAGGTCTGCCAATCATAATTTGATTCAAATAAGCAAAGTGAAGATTCTAATAAACGAATTTTTTTTAAGCATGTTTTGGATATGGCTGATTGGTATTTAACTATTCTGATACAATAAAGCAGGTCATTCTATTATCAGTAGCAAATCCGTATGTTTTTTTTTTTTTGTTAGTAGGTACATCTCTAGGTATAGCTTTTTTTTGGGTAGTAGGGTGTTGATAAAAATTTAAGAAGTAATGATTTTCATCGTGATGTGTGTGCGTGTTTATGTGCGAATGTGAAGTGAATCTGTTTGAATGGAGATACCTTCTCTATATTTTGGTTATGTTTTGCCCAAATTAAAAATGAATTAACTTTTTCATGAATTCAGGGTAAATACTTCATAAACGTTTTTAAATGAGTAATTCAACTTTTCTAATTTTTTAGTTGGTACATCTCAGCTTCCCTACATGTACCGGAGGAATCGCCACTGCCTATTATCCAATGATTAATTAGAGTCGAAAGCGAATACCTACCTAATGATAGTCTTGGCGGAGTATAGTTTTGAGTAGGGTGCGCTGCATACGATGAGGTAGCGACTGTATAGTGCGGTGTGTAGACTACTGTTTAGCACCTACTGCATTGTGTTGTGGGGTATAAATTGCTGTTTGCAAAGTTGTTTGTACTGCAAAGGTCAGTGTAATACATACGAACTGCAGCATTTTAAGTAGGTATAGTTCATGCTGCAGTGGAAAGCGCAACGTAAACTGCCACCGATTAAGTTGCATGTTATTATTTATTCATTTTCAAAAACAGATTTTACTGCTCAACCAAGCCCGAAGGCGTGGTGACTGTAACTTGTTTTATAAACTATTCGTATTGACTGGCAATCTGGCACATGAAAATGTAAGAAAGGGTCAATTTGTATTTAATTACATCGCATTAACAACTTCGCGAGTAAGGTTGCCAAAATCGTACTAATTTTCAATTGAGCCCCTCATAATCGAAAAACTAATACTTATAGAATCCAAAAGGATATATTTTCTGATTTTTATATCTCTACTTCAATCACATTTTTATTTATACACTAAAGCCTCACTCAAGAATGGTCAAAATTACAGCTGATTTCATCGACATACTTCGATTTAGGCAACTTGTTTCCTAAATCGTACCTGTGATATTTTTTCATTTTTATATTTTGTTTTATTGTTTTTGATGTTTGTTTTTCTAACTGTTTGTTTTTTTCAAACATATTTTTACCCGCTTACAAAATAGGAGGGTTATACTGTTCAATTGCCATGTTGAAGTTAATTAATAATTTCTAAAGGAATAACTAAAGAATTGTGGGACCAATTTTCATGTAGATGTAGTATAATACATCAATAAATTCGTCTTGTACCGTGTAATGTTATTGAAAACATAATTATGATTATTCATGTAAAAAAACTAATTTTACTAAAATTTAATTTCTCAAGATTTTTTACATTTCCCAGTTAAACTTCTGTAATTTTTACACAAGATTATAAGAATTATCGTTACAATAAAGGTGAACCTATAATTATTGTTGACAATGAAATTGTATTAATTTGTCAATGATACGAATTTCACAATTTTTCACACCATTTTTGTGGTCAGATTTAATTTTTTGTTAAAAAATAATTAGGGAACTTTTTTCAAAGTAAATTGCAATAGAGTAGTCACAAGTTTTAAAACATGGAGATATAGCAAATAAAAGTTGTACAATCGACTCATCACACTAACAGTGATACGAATTACGATTGTTCACTTCTAATAAAACTTAAATTTCCCATATTAAATCTTAAAGTTAGTTTTAATTAAAATTTTCTGAAATAATGATGAAGGAATTTTTAAAATTCAACTGAATGAACAATTTTGAGAGTTGTAACATTTTTTTTTTTTAAATATGCTCGAATTATTTATCCGTAAGTATAATTTTTATGTTAAGCTTGTAAAGAAGGAAAAAAGGGATATATTGAGTAAAATTTTTGGTTTCCTATTCATTATTCGGTATTCATCTCGCATGGATCAGTAATTAACTTGCCAATTTCTTGAACATCAACAGTGGTGCAATTTCGGCGACCTTACCCTATCCGTGAGTAATATGAGCTGGTAGGTAGATACCTAGTAACTACTTGAGAATATAATTGTGTAGGATAACATAGAATTTGTACGAATAGTATATGATTTTTATAATACCCAGGAGGGCTATTCTACAGTATAGATATAAGTACCTACCTACTGATAATAAAGTGTACGTTAAGTGCAAGCTTATTAAGGAGACATTGAAATTTTCTTAATTTCACCTTAATTTTGCTACTTTTTCTTCTGCTGAAAAAAGTTAGAGGTATACTTCGTTGAAGTCTGCAGAATTTCCTACGGAAAGAACGCTATATGCGACGCCCCGTGAAGTGTTGCACTTGGCACAAGGGTTTTTCAAGTAGGCCAAGTGAGTTTTCGCTTGGATTTTACTCGTAGAATAGCCCTGCCCAAGCGCGTACTAAGTTTCCAAAGTCATACGGGCATTGCGGTTACTGACATAAATGAAAATTAGGTACTTAGATAACGAGCACACCAACAGTTCTTGTGTTGGTGAATGCAGTAGCAAAGGCTACGTACTGTGCTGCACTACTTCGTTTTTTCGGATGCGCGGTTTAGGCTCACACGTTCTTATTTCAAAACTTTAGATTTAAATTAGTATTGATTATGATGTGAGAGTCGACCCTCCATTGTACAATAGACCCTAACGAGTGTCTAGAATATCGATGCAACATTAAAAGAGTTCCATGGTCTTGATTTTGTCCATCACTTTCTACGAGTCTGCAGCATTTTTTTCTTCTTTGTAGTACCTACCCCACCAGTTTTAAACAAAAGGTATTTTAAAAATTTTGGAGTTACGAACTCTCTTCTTCCAAGAAGAAGATTCTAAACGTTATAACTGACACGAAACGCTACAGGTAAAGATTTTCGAGAAGTGTGCTCGGCTCTTTCTCACGTCTTTATCTACTTTAATCGATGCAGTTTAATTATCGTTATAGAATGGCATATAATATATTATTTAAATGTTTACAAAGTTTTATTCGATAAATACCGATAAAGGTATACCTACGCGGACCCCTACGCACTCGCGTAAATATACCTATAGGGTCGGTAAGTTAGGTATACTTATAGTAGGTATCTATATATTCGAATTATGCACAGCCTATTCGAATCACCCGCCTGCAGGTTGGGAACCTGTCGTACGTCAGTAGTAATTTTAAAAATAATAAAAACTAAATTCAAGGACCGAGCGTGCTTTTTCGTACACAAACTTTTCATGAAAACCGTGCGAATGCCTCGTTGATGTTACCACACATCATTTCACATTCGTCATTCCAGTCGATGCATTCGTACGTACCTATATGTGATACCTACGCGTAGTCTAATTATGTAAATTGAAAAAAATCTCACCTCTTCTAACGCTTGTATGAATTTTAAAGCAGCACTACTTGGCAGCCGGTCTATAAAAATGTCGAAAAAAAGCACGTAGCACGTAGACAGACACACGCATGCATACACACGAACACTACGCTCGCGCGCACAAAAAATACGCGCAACTTTAATCGGGCCTAATTTACGATCGAATGTTTTCGTGTCGACGATCATCGAAAATATTCGATAAAATTGGTAGGCGCGTAAACGCTGTCACAAATTCGAAAGGAAAAGAAAGTTTATCGTTGGAAAGACATTTGAATAACTGCTGATCGATGACTTGTTTATACGGTACTAAAGCTTCGAACGGTTCGTGTTTTCTTTGTTTTCGTCCGCTTGTACACCTATAGGTACGTATAGGAATGGCAGTAGGTAGGCAGGTAGGTACTATTTTTAATGAAACTATACACCAACCAACCTTGAAACAAACGATGTAATCTTTTCGAACCTGTTCGAACATAAAACGGCGGCCGCGGCTACTACGTATCTATCCAAAAAAAATTTTAATAAAAAAACGAGATAATTAAAAACAAAAATGAAGGGTCAAAAAGAGAACCGAAAAAAAAAACCAAGAAAAACTACGAGTATAGAAAATTTAAAATGATCAGTAGTTGTCCTGTTAAATGAGCAAAATATACGTTTAATAAAAATGAATTTTTAACGATACGCTTTTAGTAAGGGTAGAACGTTGTACGAAGCCCAGCGCACAGACACACAGTCACAAACACACACGCACGCACAGTGTGACGATTGCAGTGCTAAACAAAACGAACGCAGTGGTCTTCCTCAGAACTATAATTTTGTTCTCGATCCAGTTATCCCGTAAAGTTTAAATTCACATGCACTGAACGAAGTGGTGAACGAATAACGGTAGCTAGTTAAATGAAAACGTACAAAAACAAAAATCACCACAAAAACTTTCACTAGTTACCACTAAGTGGTTAAATCCAAAAATAAAAGGTAAAATGTGAAATTAGCACCCAACAAAACATATTATCTGACGATGTATTATTCAATTAAATAATAAAAAAAATCACTTTTTGAGGTTCTGGGGTCACAATTCGTATGCTCTAAATTAAAATAGGTACTTAGATAATTCGGCTTTCTCAACACTCATTTAAGCTTAAATAACCTCTTCCAAATTCTAAAAATAATTATATTGTCATCCATATTATAATAAGAAAACTTGTTAATTATATTACGCATCTTACACTCAATCACCACAGTCATCTCAACCGAAGGTTAGGTATGTAATGTATAATATAGTCGGTCATATTCCATACAGACGACTATAAAATATCTCTGCATTCCATTTACTCTTCTTCTCACGAATTAGTCCTCTTATTCTACCATTTGTTTAATAATTTTATGTACAGACAAGATGTTCGGTGACCTTATTAGACGGGTCCTTTCAATACACAAATCCCTCCATTCAGCAAATCCCTACTTTGTACTAATCACAGTGGACATTCATATACCATGATTGCGTGTATATTAATTTACTCACGTTTAAGATAAAATATTTGTAGTGCACTATTTTGGTCTTCCTTAACTATGAAGTTAAAGTCCTCCATAGGAGTGCGGATGATAAATTATTCGATTAAATCACTCTCGAGTTAAATGTTATTGCTCTTGAAAAAAGTGTAACCGCAGAAAAAAAAAACAAAAAAAACTTCAAGAATAATTTTTAAAAAATATCGATTAATTCGCATCCTCTTTTATTACAAATTGATTTAAATTCGTTGGCCATCAAATCAACTTTCAAAAAAAAAAAAAAACAAAACGATGAAAATTTCGATTTTGTGCGTCACATTTTGTCTAACATTCTGCAATCTTCGGCAATGTAGATACGTAAAATGAAATCAAACCAAGAACTGGGAGAAAATAATTTTCTAAAAACGTAGGTATTTATTTTTGGAATCGACGTTATAGTATTAGAACAAATAAATACGAAAGATTATTGCGACGTTAATATGAATCAAATTCAAGGAACTAATATTATTACAAATACAATAACCCAAAACGCGACGGAACGATGTAACTTTTAGGAAAATAACTTATAAGAAATCGTTAAATAAAATTACCTACATCGAGAAAGTTCTAACACAATATGTAGCGCATAACTGCATAATACTACACAATAAATTACTATACCTAGATAGGTTGGTAGTTAGGTACATACTGAAACAAATTGATAAACAAACCAACTAAGAACTACAACAACCAGACTAGCGTTCGATTTACCAACAGCAAACTTAACAAATATCTACTCGATGGTACCGGTAATGAAAAATAATTAATTACATCTCTTTTTGAAAATCTTAAAAATATAAACGGCACAGATAGAACAATAGTTAACGAATAGGACATGAGATAATAATGTCCTCCCTTAAGAATAAATCTAAAATAATTACGAAGGTACTTGTACACGACTTAATTTATCATAAATAAATATTATTTTAGCATCGTTTGCCCTGGAAAAGTTCTTTGTCTACGAATTTATGAGATCAAAAGACAATGATTTGGTTTCATGTGGAAAAATTGTAACTAATTAGGCGAGGGTGTATTATAGGTGCCACAGATTATATAAATCAGGTATTTAATTCATAGGTACATACTTAACAACAATGGCAACAATAATAAATAATTTTAATATTTAATTTTAAAAATAACACAGAACTCAAACACCTAAAAGGAAATTCTGAAAACAGAAAATTTCTAAAATAATAAGTGACCAATAATTTTTTATGCGAGTTTCACTGAAATACATTTAAATTTATTGGAAATAAACTTATTCAATTGTTTGTACACACAGGTACAGGTAGGATGAGAATTATTGTAAGTCTAAAAAACAAGTTTTATCTTAAGCAAAAAAAAAAAAAAAAAAAAAAGTTGAAAGAAGTATTGCAAAATTAATTTTTGAATTACAGATTACAATCTGGACTGAGAGACAAATTGAAATATTTTGATATACATACCATGGGAGCAAAAACAAAACCTTGGAGGTCATTAATTGGTGATACCTAGGTACTAAAATTCTAAACTCTCTCACAGGAAGTCTAATAAATGAATGAGAGTTAGTAAAAATATTATTTACTTTCCCAGCAGATAGGTGAAAATCGGCGACTAAACTGAAATACGTTTCTAATAATAATTAGAAACGATATAATTACAGGTATAAATCTACTGAGAATTTTCCTCTTAAAAATAATTAAACAACGCGTAACTTTCACACAGAAAATTATGAAAACGGAAAGCATACCAAATTTCCTATTTAATTTTTACTCAAATTCATTGAAATTTACTAAAACGAACTAATAATTCTGTTCTGATGCTAAAAAATAAAAATATAAAATGAGGATATAAGTTTGAATAAACTAAATTTTTCCAAGAAAAATAATGAAAAAGAAATTTTTTTCAAATCATTCATTTATCAGATATCCTATATAAAGGAGTTCAGAAATATTTAAAAAATACACACGCATTATTAATGTTTTATTTTAGCCCAGAGTTACGTATGAAAATAATTTTTTTTTCATTCCAAGTTGTAGCCTAAGTATTTCATAAGTAGGTACCTAATTAAAAATATTCATTTTTTACATCCGTATGTTTTATTTGGTCATTTTTTTATCTCAAGAAAATAACTTAATTGATCAATTGAATTAGTTCACATCAGCATTAATTTTTTATTTATTTTCAGCAACTTGAACGAAAATGAAATAAGTTGTTTTTTACAGTCCAAATTTTCAGCTTTCAGCATTTCCTAATAGAGGTTTTTCTACTGTTTTTTAATGAAAATACTTACACCTGTAAAAAAAATTGTTACCCAATTGGTAACGAAAAATTTTAGCCCATATTGTCAGAAACTTCATTTAAATTTAGACTTAATGTCTTAACATTTCGAAGAAAAGAGTGTTTACAAATTCTACCTCTCAAAGCTATAAATCTAAATTTTCTTCAATAGAATAAAAACTTCTCGATATAATGAAAAATTTTGAAAGACTAAATCAGTATGAATGCTTCTTTTGCTCAAAATGGAACATTCGAGTCTTACAAAACATAAGAAAAAACATTTTTGGAAAACTATCGATCAATTTGGTTAAATAGATGCCAGTCGGATTAAACATTTTTGGATCCAGACAAGCGAGAAAAATGATCACAGAAGGTACGACGAAATCATTAAAATAATAAAAATTTCAACTTAAAGAGTAACAGTCAACATTTTTTTCATCCCCATAATCATAAAGTAGAAGAATTTCTTGTTTCTTCTTCAACCAAGACCAACATACATTTAATACTACGATAAAATTTTCAGCGAAGGGGAAAAACGCTATTCTCCAAAAATGCACAAAATTAATCAAATATAACAGACGAATATCACGTAAAATCTGATAAACCAGCTCTAAAATAAACAAAATGCGTTCCTTTCAGTCAACATTCTCATAAATAGGGAAGAATGGATAAACAAAGCTACGTGTTAGAAAACAACAAAAAAAAAAAAGAAAACAATTTGGAAGTTCACCGAATTTAATGAAAACATTTTCAAATAATGCTTTTCACTCGTAGCAATAAAAAAAAAAAAAAAAAAAAATTCTTCAGTGATTAAATTAAGAACTGTAAATGAGAAAAAATGAATAAAAATATTTTCATTTTTCAGGTGTTTCGTCGAACGAAAATTGTTTTCAGGTTAATATAATAACCAAAAATTAACCAGCCCAGATTTTTGTTAAAGTAAAATTCTAGAGAATACAAAGGACGAACGAGCTCCCTCCCCTTCGTGTATTCGTCCATGAACGACGATAATTAATAATCAAATACTTATTCAGTTACTCGACGTAATCTAAACATACTTTCGCACTTAAACAAATAGGTGTATCCACCTATACGGTAGAATTACATTTTATCGGGATTGCGGACCTTTCGCCTTCAAACAATACGTTTCAAAGGATGGTTGATCGCAGCGCACAGACGACGATCAGTACTCGAAATGCGTGTCGAAGTAAACTCGTTCCCCACAACACTTGGGTACACAACATCTACCACACGACAGCTGCCACCACTCGCAAGTGGATATTGTGACGTTTTGTAGCGTCACTACGAACAATATCTTAACAAATACAACCTTACAAATAATACGAACGAACAGGTACAAATTTTGTTTTCCTCTGTTTTTTGGTTTTTTGGTTTACGAGAAAGTTGCGAAGAAAATAAATAAATAAAATTCACAATATAATTGGTAGGTAGCATCGACGATGTAACTGCGGCCACATCTCTATGTGCACGTCGTATACGTTGTAACCGTGTTTCCTACCCTCTGGGTGACCGTTCTGCATCCACCACCAGACTGACGAGTCGGATGATAATGGTAACCGCCACCGGAACCACGGCCACCACCTCCTCCTCCTCCTCCTCTCCCTCCTCCTTCTCCGTCACCGAAATGCTGTCCGAAGTACGAATCTCCTCCACCATATCGCTGGTTGTTGGATTTTCCACGAAATCCGGAGGACTGGGTAAAAAATATTATTTCGATTAATAATCAAGTCATTCGGACGTTAGAACAGCACCTATCTAGATAATAAACTAACGCAACATTTTTCATTGATTTGGATTTTGGTGAGAAAAGAATCGAGTTTTAGCGACACGGAAACGGAACAAAAATTTTAATATTCGTCGGTAAGGGCAAAATAAACGCTCAAGTTCTAATTATTTAGATAATCCCAAATTATTTAAGCATTTTAATTTTTTTTTTAAATGCACAAAAATTCCATACTAATTGATAAAGGGGAGGGCGATGAGCCTCAAAAATAATATACCTACTATTCGAAGTTTCAGCCCTCTTTCCCCCACTGCAGTAAATTTAGTTCCAAATCATTTTTTCGATACTCATCCGGCAAAATTATTTTTATAACAAAAATAGTTCATCGGAGAAGCGTTGAGCACCTTATTTCCTACGAGAAATATTACCAATAATTTTTACTCGCAACCTACTCGTCGCTATAAAAATGGTCATTAAAATCACCTTATATCATCACACTCCGACCAGTATTTTACAGCCGGAAGGTGCACATCGTAAATTTGGGTATATTTTCATAATTACTTTTTCAAGTGCTCTCTGAAGACACCTATGTGCTAAGTAAATCATGATACCTACTTTTAAGATATGAATGTCAGACGATCTATTCGTAACACATTAAATACATTTGAAAATGAAAATCAATACCATGAAAATCCAAATGGAATTCTAACAAACCAATGTATGAGAAACAAAGAAAACAAAAAACCAAATTCTGTAATATCCTACTCGGATTTTTCATAAATTTCTTGAACACAAACAAAAAGGCATTTCTCGATTATAGACACAATTTTCAGCTGTACAATACTTACGACAGTCATAGAAAAACAGATGAAGAGAAAAGTTCTTAGGAAACAAATTCAAATTAGGAATAACGTGATGGCATATTGAGGAAATAATTGAACATTCTAAGATGAAAAAGTGAGAAGTCAAAAATAATTTAGGCCACAGTGGCCATTTTTTCATTCGAGTAAAAATTTAGGAAAGCGAAGATATCGGACGAGTTTCATCGTTAGGAGCTATATAAAATCTTACAACTGAACAACTAAATTTCTTGGAGGTTAGCAAATATGTCATAGTTGCAAAACAATGAGCTCACGAAGAATTTGTGAGAACAGATTAAATACCGACGGTGAAACGTGCCAGCGTCCATGACAGGGCATAACAACCATTTTGCGATATTTATTATCTACAGTTTACGAGTTTTTCTCACAAACTGAAAAAGTTACTATAGTTTGTGACAATAACATATTAAAAATAAGTTTAGATTAAAAATGAATTTTGAGCTTAATGCGAAATAAACATTTTTTCGTTGCGGAAGGTTGGCTGCAGTATTGGTATATTTTAAAATGGCAGTAGTGAGTAGAATAAAAGCTTATAACGAAGAACGCTATAAATTCTCGAAAGGAATCTCAACGAATATTCTTTGCAACTGCTCTCTTTCAGCCTATTCGGGATTTTCACATAAAAGGGTATAGGTCTTTGACTTTTTTTTTCTCTCTCAAAGAACGAAGGTGAATTTTTTACATCATTCTCAACGCCAATCCTCAAAATTCTCCGATAAATCATCAATTTGAAAGCCTACTGTAATTTTACAAGCGGAATTTTTCAGTTTCTATAATGAGTCAGACAGTTGATATTATATGAATAGTAGTTATTCGCATAATTAATTTTGGATGAGCTCAACAGTCCGTTTTACAACTACTGTATATTCGTTATGCCGGAAGAGTTCTCCGTACTGGAGTTGTGTAGTACACAGTATAGGACACGTAGGCTGATGAAAATCTAGTAACCACACGAAGAAGCCCCGAGACCACATTTCGGAATTCTCATCGACCCGCAAAACACGATAAACCGAAAGTAAAAATAAAATGATAGGTACGCCACGTTATAAACGACAACGAAATCAACGAACAGTAAAATGAAAAGGTCGGAAAGAGGCGAGGTAAGTAACTTAAGTACGCTATTCAAACTTACGAATTCGGAAAAGTCCGGAATATCGCTGAACACTTTGAAGTGGCCGCCGCCAAACGTTCGATGCTGGCCGTGAAAGTTGTCGAAATCGTCGAATTCGCTGAACAAGTCGTCGAAGTTGAAATTACGAAAGTTGAACGACGTGTGCGGCTGGTAGCTGCCGCCGTGCTTTCGGCGCAAGTCGTATTCACGCCGTTTTTCCGGGTCCGACAGTATTTCGTGGGCTAAAAACAAAATAAAAACGTGTACCCTGTGTACCTATCAAGAACTTCGTTCGCCGCTATTTGCTTTTTTATTCGCGATCGATGTGGGAGCAATCCAACCGTACATTCCACGGTCATCGAGTGCCTATGCAGTAAGCAGCGCCTATTGACTTTCACTCGTGAAATCGAACGAACGCAAGATCAACCATTAGGCTGCTGGCTTACAAACGGGGCCGAGTCGAGACGAAGAAATGGAAGCAGGCGAACTGCTACAGGGGAACAACGTCGCAAGGGTGGTAATTTTGTCGAGTAAAAAAAACATAAATATTAAAATAAAAAAAACACAAAAAACACAAACACATACAACTACAACAAATACCGTGATACGGAATACGATATTGGTATCGGAGTTTCGTTTGCTTTTTCGGTTTATTTATTGCAAAATGTTGCGATGCAAGTTGAAGATAACAGCTGTGATTGGTCGTGAATATCTGATGTTACGTTTCACAACTTAATATAAATTAGTCTAATCAAATCTTACAAAAAAAAGAAAAAGAAGAAAAGCACATAAAACTTTAATTATACAGGGTTGATGGGTGGGTTCCCTAGATTAACATACCAAAAGCTGCACCCTACCCACCTCTTGAATTTTTTGGAATGGGGTGATTCTCCACGAATTTTGATTTTATGATAAAAATAGGTCAATACGACACGTTCGGCGTAAAATTTCCTACACAAAAGGTAACGTGTATTTTTTTGCCCAATGCCTCCTTCAACTCCAAAGAGTCTTAAGAAAACCATTCCTCGGTGAATATTATGTTCAATAGCATTATTTGGGAGAATCGGTTTTTTCACGACTCTATGAAGAGAAAGAAGGGCATTAGTCAAAAAACTGCTTGTGACCTTATCTGTTAAAAAATTTTACGTTGAACAATTTCTTACTGACCTATTTTTATCACAAAATCAAAATTAGCGGAGAAAACTGGGAAAAACAAAATTTTGGGGGATAAACACGCCTTCTCAAAAATTCAAGATGCGAGGAGGATGAATCTTTCAGTATGTCATTCCAGGAGACTCACCCAATAACCCTACATAATTAAAGTTTAGGAACTAATGTTTTTTTTCCTCATTTTGATGCTGATTTGACTGACACATACATACATACATACCCACATACTATTATTGCTCGTATTAGGTATAGTATAAGATACAGGTATCTATTTATTTAAATATTTTATTTAGAATTTTATAAAAAAAATCTGCAAAAAAGATATTTCGAGTGAAAACAATTTTCTCAAAAACTCGAGCAAAACTAAAAAAACAAAAAAAAATATATATAAAAAATGAGTTGAAGAGAAAAATAATTCTTTTTATATTTTCTCCTACATAGTCTACTGCAATTAGGTATTTATACCACACTGAGGTTGATACTCCGGTTCTCTATCACGCTTAAGCTTTTAATTCAGGTTATGCCATTTACGCCACATATATGAAAAAAAAAATCTTTTAATTAAGCATCGACTTGAATAGAATAGTTACCTGCTCTAATTTTACAACAATCACCAATTTGAAAATTGCAACGAGTTCGGGTGCTAAGTAAAATATTATCATTAGAATGAATAGGTTTTTTCTTTTTTTCTTCTAAATAGATATTCGCAACGAACATATGAATTACCAACTCCAGAGGCATAATTCGGTTATTTTCAGTGAGATCGCTATCTCCACTCAATGAAACCCTTGAAATGCGTAGGAAATATATTCTTTTACACGAATTTTTGGTCTTAGTTCTTTTATTTGAAAATATAAATACTTTTCTGACGTAAATTAAATTTTAGAAGAGGCTTCGAGAAATAAAACGAGTTTAAGAAAAAGAAGTTTGTCCCATGAGAAGCCGTGATAACTGAAGATGAAAATGAGATCATACATAAAATTGATATGATTCAATGTTATCAGTAAACTTTTCCCTTAAGACAACTAATAATAAGGCTTAAAAACGGTGAATTCGTGAAAATTAGTAGCTTTAATTAGTTGTCTTCGGGGTAAAGTTTACCGATAACATTAAATTAAGCCAATTTAATGCACAATTTCATCATCTTCTTCAAGTTTCTCTGCTTCCAAGGACTCAAACTTCCTGTTTTTTGACGTTAAAGCCTCCACTAAAATTTCACTTATTTCGAACAAGTAGCTATCCTTTTTTTAAAGACAATTACTACCAAAAATTTGAAACCTTTCCTATATTCACAATGCTTTTCAATGAGTGTGATTGGGTCTATGGAAGAGGGGGGTGGCCACAGCGAACGTTGTGTGAAATGTAGTGCACTGGTGCCTACGATATAATTCATACGCTCGTTGAATATTCGTTCTTGATGGAAATTTAAAATTATAATTTAAATACAACATCTGAACGACTAGACAACAGTTTATAAAAGTTGTTATTCACGATGAACACAGTATCATCCGATTTGGAGCAAAATCGATTCGTTTTATCTCACAGAATTTAAGTACACCAGAGATGCAACAGGATGCTGGATATTATATCCACAGCTAACCACAATTATCGTTGACTGTGGTAATGAATTAGCATCGCAACTTTTTACAAGAAATGGCCAAATAGAACGCGAACTGTGGTTTACATTGATCATCGACGAAAAAGCTAGTTTTTTTTTTTTTGCAAGAACGGAACGTGGCTTTGTTTGAACCAACAAACTAGCAAGAATCCAGCCAAGTACTAGGTAGCAAAATGAAGCGGTGAATTTCGATATTATTTTCAAAGAAAAACTAGGACACTAGGTACACTTTCAACTGTATAATTATAAGACGTACGTATTAAAAGTACCAGATTGGAAGAAGTTTATTCGAACGAAAATGAATTCGTATAATTTCGAACGAAATATGATTTTTGGTGGTAGGTACCTAACTAGGTATAGGTATTCACTGCCTCACAGAGCACAGTAACAAAAGTTTTCAATACAGCCAACAATTCGTTGATAGTTTTCTTGGTAAAAACGTTTGGTAGATACGTAATACTACGAAAATGGCACAACAGTTGAGTAAATTTTTCAAAATATTCTCAAATTTATACCTTCTCCTAACTTCTGGAACTTCTCCTGCGCGTCTGGCTCCTTGCACTTATCGGGATGATACTTTTTCGCTAGCTTACGAAAGGCTTTCTTCACTTCCTCCTGCGAGCAGTTTTCATCCAGGTCCAAGACTTTGTAGTAGTCGGGCGTAGAATCCTCCACACGTCCGACACTGCCCGCAATCAAAACGGACCACAAAATGAACACAGTGAAGATGCAACATTCCAATTTCCGCATCCTGTTGTAATTTCTGCAAAAAAATGAGATAACAAATTATCGTAATACAACTTAGTTGGAAAATAACAGCAAAAACGCAATTGAAATGAACAAATTAATGAACCGATACGAACAAATAGGTAGGTACTCACGATTTTCTCCAGTTTTAAGACTTCTAATTAACCCACGTATTTACGCGAAGGTAAATAAGAATTTAACTATTAAAACGACTAAAATCGCTAATAAATATACGACCAGTTTATCTCGTATTAGTGAAACAGTTAATAAATACAGTCAACTTTCGCGAAATGTAAAATATATTACTGATTACTATGGTCCGAGTCGTTTAATACTTTATAATCTGATGTGGATGAATCGTATTAGTTCGCGCTCGAGATGCAGTGTTACCTAATTTTGTAAACCAAAAAATGTAGCCTACTCACCCTCCATTCCGTTTGCTGATAAAAATAGTAGTTCGGAAGCAATTCCGATAGAAGTGCTATTATCGAACTGTCGTGAATGGTGTTTTTGGCTTTTTGTTGTTTCAAAAGGTCGATTAAACAATTTACAGAAAACAAGAAAAGAACGTATATCCTGAAAAATTAATATAATTACTATTGTTTGTTGCAAAACGTGTGCACAACCCATATCATCTCGTTGAACTAGCTCAGGTATGTAACAACAAACAGTGTAGTGTTGGTGTGGCAGACACTTAATTAACATACCTAAATGTGGTTTTTTTCACCAGGGAACTTGTATTTTTTTAAATCACAAATCTGAATTATTAATAGGTACCTTCTAACAAAAGGCTTAATCACTTTCTTCCTTGACAGCTAAATAACATTTTAAACCATATTACGAGTAAGAGAAAATAGAGTTGAAAAAAACGTGTCTCTCTTATATTTTTTATTCCTTCTTCTCAAACGAAAAAGCATTACTTAGCCTAAACTAGTGAAAATTATTCATTTGCCAATAATTAGTACCCTTCTTATTACCCTCTGTTGACTGCTCTTTCTGAATAAAGCCCAACTGTTTATACCTTGTCCAGTTAAATTTAAAAAAAGGTACCTAACCTCGAATACGTAGAACAATTTAAAAAGAAGGAATTGATAAAATACAAAGAGGACACGCGCATTCATGTGATATAAATTCGATTATATCTTTAGCGGAGAACTCTTCTTTAGAACTTATGCAATACGCCCATCAAATTAGATATAACCAAAGGACGTTTTGATGAATAAAATCAGGGAAAATGTTTTTCTTCGGAATACGTTAATTTGAAGTGCTCTTTTGAACGTATTAAAAATCTCCCAATATCTGACTGAGGCTTTACCTCTAAGAATTTCCTTATTGTTCCATCCAATACGTTTTTAATGATTTATCATACTCTTTTCCTAATAACAATATAAAAAAAAATTATTCAAATAAACCATAATATAGTGAATAAAATTTTAAACAAAAAAATGTATCTCGACATTTTTTCTTAAATTCCATTGTAAGCAGACCAAATGACCCCAAACTTTTCACAATCCACTACTGAAGGTCCTGCCTACCGTACTGGATGATGCCAAGTCTCCCTTATACAATACTACGCTAATATACCATACCAAACTAATAAGCCTGTAATATATATGATGCATATAAATTTTTTTTGTGTATCTGTGTGAGGGTATTTATGATATAATAATGTTTGTTTGCAGAACTAATTTCAGAACCACTCAACAGAACTAGTTGAAATTTTCTGTACATATTTTTGTTGTTTTAAGGGAGGTTCTAAACTAACTTGGAAATCCGTAGCTCCTATAGAGGAAAAGTTGTGGCTTCTATCCATTCCTTGAGAAAATTTTGAGAATTTTTTCTGAAAATAAATCGGGCTCAATAATATTAGCAATCCCCAAAAATTTCATGCCTCTATGTCAAAAATTTTGTGAGAACTGAGGGTGAACAAATTTTTAAAATTTCCGTAATAATTATGTATTGTAGGTATATGCTGTAGAATATGTACATAAATAGCATAGTTAAACGTGTGTTTAACTTCTGGAATACAGTGCGCTTAGTATTCTGTATAACTGATAAAAGTTAGTTTTAGTTAGCTTAAAACCTCTCTTAAAACTATAAAAATAAGCAAAAAACATTTCAACTTATTCTGTTCAATGGATGTGAAGTTATAGTATTGCAAACAAACATACACACATAGGCTACATTCCCACTCACTCATAAACGCACAAAAATAAAATGTTTTTATATGTATTAGACAAATGCTACGGTAGGCCTGTCGGCTTGACGGGTATATTGGTGTAGTATGTATAAGAAAGTCTTGGCTTTATCCAGTAAAGTCCAACTTCAGTATAGTGGAGTGTGTTAATTATGGAGTCATTTTATGTGCTTCCTATTAAATTTGAAAATCCACGTCAAAATCCCTTTTGTTGAAAATTTTATTTACATTAGATTACTTGAATAATTTTTTTACATCGTTATAAGGAGAAGAGTAAATCAAACGTGTTGGGGAGCACAAGAAGAGGATTTTTCGAGATGAATGCGCAATTTATTAGACTTTAGAGAATTTTCATTAAGTTCAAAAGGGCACTTCAAATTACTCAATTATGAAGAAAAACCTTTTTCCTGAATTTATTCAGGTAAATTATCTAATTTGACTGGTCTACGATGGGACAGGTCAAGAAAGTCTTAAACATTCAGACATTGTTTTTTTGCATTATTTTTTTGTTTTCATGTGCAATTCAGAAAACTGAATAACCCTTCAGCAGATTCATGTAATCCATTATTAAAAATCACTAAAAGTTCTGATCATTTTTCATCAGTGAGGCTTAAACTAGCAACCTAACCATCAATCATTTAGGTACCTAGTTTATTTTAATAATGCAAAATTTTATGGAAAATATATAAATAAATCCTCGTTTTGTTACACATGTGATACTAAATTAATGCAAATAGGCGCAACTATTCACTACAGTTATTTTATTGAACCTTCACTAAATTGTTTATTTTAATCTAAATCAGTACCTACCATACGTGGTGTATAAATTAGGATTATTTTCCATCATTAAATCGCATGTAGATATTTGTATTTTAATTTAACTGTACCTAATACAGAGGAAAATCAAAATATTATGATCTTAAATTGACCAGAATTGATCGTGGTCTTTCTTTTTTTTTTAGAACCTTGTTTTACAAAATAGTTAGGTAGTACCAACCTAATATTTTCAAAACACCGTCTAAACGGCAGATCAGTGAAAAAAGTACTAAAATTTTTCACTTATTTGTATTCCACAATGGCCCCAATATATTTTTTAGAAATTTAACTCTCTATACGTTTATAATGGGTACATTTATTGCGGAGGTAGTATGAACTATGAAATGTTGATGAGTCACTTTTATCAACCACTGCATGTTTCAGAAAACCACTCTGTTCTGAATTACCCACTGACACGCACAATTCCGCTGCTGAAAAGATTATAGACTGCACGTCTGAGAATGGTAGTATGCAGATGACTGAACCAGGATCCCTATAGTTTTTGATCCCTTCACAATAATTTGTTCTGTCACATTACACTTTTCTACTACAATTAAATTGTTATCCTTGTCAAGCGTTCGAATTTGAACATGAAAAAACTGATAACTTGTGTAAAATACTTTTTGGTTAGGTACTTTAAAATTGAATAACCTGTGATTTATTGATTTTAATTGAACTCCGTGTTGGCATTGAGTATGTTCAGAGCTACCCACGTACCAAATTTCATTCCTATAGAATGATAATTATGTACTAACTTCCATTATTGGAACTTTTGTCAACCCACACGACAAAACCACTTGAGATATTTTAATCAAACTATAGATACTTGTTTTTATAAGGTTCTGAACAAAATAATCGCAATTAAGTACTCACCAAATTATGGACCTGTCAAATGATAATTAAGACTTGACCCTCATTGGTGGAACTTATTTTGTCCCCCTGCCAGGGGCGTACCAAAGGGAATTTTGGGAGTGGTACACCCCCAATATTTTCAAAGTTAGCAAACTAGGATACTAGTCAGAAAACCTCATCAAAATTTGTTGATATTGTTGTTCTCAGTATATTTTTTCAGTTTTTTTTTTCACCAAAGTTAAGCGGTGGTGTCATCTATTTTTTCACATGCATTTGGTGGTAGTGGGGTGTATAAGCGCATGTGTGCGTTTGCTGGTGATTAAGGTGACATATTGTTCTAGGTAATCAGGTATAGTGGTGACTGACTGATGGCTAATTTTATCTCTGTTTCTGCTCTGCTTCTGATGCATGGCCTGTAGAAAGATTTCTTTAAAAAAAACGTGGCAGAGGAGGCGATTGAGAGAGGCAGAAACAGAGACAAAATTAGCCATCAGTCACCACCATACTTGAAATAATATTATGTCACCTGAACCACCAGCTACTACACACATATATTCGTACACCATGGAGATACTACGCAATGCAATACCACTGCCTAAGTTTGAAAAAAAAATACTACCAACAACTACAAATAAAATAAAATGAAAAAGTGAAAACCTGCTTAAAAATAGCCATAACCACCAAACAAATTACCATACACACACTACAACAAAGAAAATACGTCATCAGTACCACCAAATACTGAACACAATACACTAGTGCTGAAAACAAAGGAAGAAAAAAACACTGATGGGAGAGAGAGAGAGAGAGAGAGAGAGAATTTTTTCTATTTTTACAACTAGGACTATGAAGGAAGGGGTGTCACACTTTATGACGTGGACCCAATAATTCGGTATAGATACCCTATTTTTTAATAATATCGTATAAAAATAGTCTGAAATGTCTTTGGATATGTGGCCCAGCAATTGGCATTTTTGCTTGGTACGTACCCACCCAAAAAAATTCTTTCAATATGCTGCTGCCCTTTGCAACTCATCTCCTCAATCAATTTGTAGTAAACACAATCCCATCCAAGATTATTCTCAATGCTATCCACATACCAAATTTCAACCCTATTGAATGAAAATTGAGACATTCATCATGCTTACAAGGTAATTCCTGATAAACGTAACATATAGGTACATACGTACATATACATACATAGGTAGTATATTAATACATATGTACATACAAATACACAAATATATTCTATAATATTATACGTATATTGTACTTTCACGGTTATTCATGTTATCACGCGCTTTAGTCCGTAGGAAATTAACATTGTGATGCGTGATAAACTGAGTAGGTACGCTCAATCGACGTAAATGTAATGCGATTTGTTATTTTCATAACACCAAAATCTAAAAGCAAATTACGTAGATACGTAGATACGTAGATACCTTCACTAATGAAATAACAAAATACACGATTAAGGAATCTAGATAATGTAATAAATTAGTGAAATGAACATTCGAATAAATTGTTCAAAATGACCACTTGTTGCCATAACATAATACCATATGCACCTTTGGCCTGGCAATCAACATTCCCTGATCTCGATCAGTAGGATTCATTCTTGTGGGGTCACATTTCATCAGTGATTTACAAATATGAACCGTATCGCGCAGCAGAGGGAATCGGAAATACTTATTAATTACACTGTCTTAATTCATTAATGGTTTATAATTTGTTATTTCATTTATTCGCATTGTTATCTTTTGTATTTTGATGCATACTAAATGACGAATCATAAGTATCACATTTTCCTTACCTACTCATTCATTTTATCACGCACCACAATTTTAATTTTCTATGGCGCGTTATAATATGAATAACCTTGAATACAAAGATAGGTACCAATACGAATTTATTATATTTTTGTGTCAAAAGTCATGACTCGTTATAATAAAATAAATGAAAAAATATGATTTATTGTTCATTCTAGGAAATTTTTATTGCTTTTGAAAAATTAAGTTTCTTGACAGACTATAACTCGCGCAAAATACCATATTTTCCTGAAAAATTGCTCCACGGTAATAATTTTATTATTATCATAATATGCAAATAAATTTCCAAGAGTTGGAGATAACGCCACCTATTAGCTATAATAATGTATATAATAAGAATTGGAAATGCGCTATGAACCTAAAGAAGTCATCAATGTACTGTAGAAGAACCATTTCAGCATTTTTGGTGAGTTCTGACTTTACTTTTATTATGACGTAGAAAATTCCCAGCGGGCAAGGTATGATATATCTATTAAAGCTGTGAGTGGACACGACCCAAAAACGAATAAGACAAAATAATCCAAAAAAATATTCAAATATTCGAAGTAGAATGATAAATAAAATTGCACGTAATAAATAATAATGCATAAAACAAGTATAGTAAGTTTATAGGAACACGATTGAAATAATTAGACAACAAGGGAATTATTTATTTCTTCAGGGGGGGGGGGATCTGTGCTTGATAACAAATCTGAAAACCCTAAATTAAAAATCAAAATGAAATATTTTTTAATAAAAGAAAATATTCGAGGGGACTATAATTTTTCTGAGTTGAAAACGCAAATTAATTTTTTTTAAAGTCCGATTGAAAGAAAAAAAATAAAATGAAAATTACGATTTGGAATAAGTGAATAAAATAAAATAATTCCAATCGTAATATTATTATAAGATGAAAATAAAATGAGTATAAAAGTAATAAATTCGTGTAATTATTCTTTTCAAATAAAATAATTTTTTTTTTTTTTTTTTTTTTGAATAAAACTGTTTAAGTTTAAACCAAGTTTAATCACACGTTTTAAAATTCAGCAGTTCGTTGATCGGCAGTTTTCAACCGATGTAATGGCAGACAGGAAAAAAATGGACGTTGAAAACCACGCCAACATTCAATAATTTGCAATAATGCATAAAACAAACAGAATATTGCACATAAAAAAGTAAGTAAAAGTGAGAGTGTAACGGCTCGGTCAAAAAACAAACAAAACGAGCCGTGCTTAACCTCCCGCGGATCCACGGACTGGTACACTCTCAACAAAAAGTGCGCACAAAAGTTGCAAATAAAAACATGAAAAATGGTCTGATATGGACAAATTTGGTGTCAAAACCAAATATTTTTTCACGGCAAAAACAAATTTTCACCTTAAAAGTTCCAAAAATGAAATTTTCTGACACCAAGTTTTAAAAAGGAATATGAAAGTTTTACAAATACCTCTTTTTTGAGTACTTTTTTATGAAGTTATAGTCACCAATTTTGAGCTATTTGTTGGTGGTTGTATGCCGCTATTGTTTAACGTTTTCTCAACTGGGCTTTTTGGATTTGATGACAACTAACTGCAATACTGGACACTTTGCGAGCTCCCGAGTGATATTTTGACTGACTTTTCTTGACTATGTTGAATTTTGGATTCGATGTTTCGATATTTTTGACCAAGTTGACTGGGTTTCTGATTTGACGCAGACGTACATTCAAGTTGTGACGGCTCAAGACAATATTTGACCAAATTGGTGCTGCAACGAATTAGTCTCACAAATTATTGAAATGACTAACAATTTGTGTTTCTTCGGATGACACAAGCAGGGACTCCAAGCAAACAAAAACAATCAATGGCAGCTTTGGAAATTTATAGACTTGACCAATATTTTGACACACAAGCAGGGCGCAAAATTTTCAGCAACTGACGATGTTCAATGCAAAATTTTCAGTAGTTTTATAATTTTTAATTCAATAAAATAAAAATGAAACAGTATTATCAACTTTTTGATTTTTTTGGAATATAAAATTTTCGTTAACAAATATTTATTTTGCACGATAAAAATAGCAATATACTTTGCTTATTTAAATTTACTTTGTTTATCACGAACGATTAAACTTTAATTTCGAACAGTAATTAAATTTCACTCTGTGTTTTAAAAAAAAATTGAAGATTGTTGCCGAGTGATGCTACCATATAGAGTTTCAGGTTAGCAATTAGTGTTTTTCACACAAATAAATAGATGTCAGTACTCGTTTGAGTCGCAAAAGTGCAGTGTATATTCGATGAAACATTAATACATAAGAGTACATATAGTTCGTTGCCTGATTGAGAGATAAGGTGAAGATCAGCGAGTGGGAGTGATAGATGACGTACATTTACATATATATATATGACAAGAACTAGTTTCTCACGATATGAGTTATATGTGTGTGTATAAGGTGTGAGGGGAAGGGGATTGGTGTCACCCAACACTTCTTAATTGTAACCTAGGCTAATATCACCTAAACAGAAAGAACTGAGACATGTTTTAAAATTCAATGATAAGTCTCATATTATGCTCATGAAAACTACAAAGTATTTTTTTCTAGACGTTAAAATTAAAATCTTGCGAATAGCATAAATTGGTTCTGCATTGAAATATTGAAAATGAGGAGAGTAACGATCCGTTGAGTGATGACATATAATTTCATTTAGCCTACCAACCAAATGTAAATTGCGTCATACATTCATCCGTCAGCGTACAATTTAACCATTCTTAAAACTAATCTGTGTCATGAAAAGAATTTATTACATAGGAATAACAGAAAAGCAGATTCTTAATTTTCACCCTCTCAATATTTTACTAACCTAAGGTAACAAAGAAATCATGAGAACCAAGAAAATTGAGGAGTTCCTTAACTGCTCTTACTTATATGTCGGGGTTTTATCGAGTTGAGTCCCAAATACGAAATTTTCACTGAGTTGAGTCACACCCACCTTTTTGTAATCACCAAGTTGAGTCACGCCAATTTTTTTCTGATCATTTAATTGAGTCTTGCTGCTATATCGAGATGGTTTTTTCAGCACATTAGCAGTACTTCAAGAGACGACATGTTAAAGTGGAGAAGTAACATGACAGGAAAATTTGCGACCAAAAACTAGAAATAAAACTTTGCTAGTAAACCTAATTTCATCTACCAAATAACTATTTTACTTGTTTACTCCCTTTCAGTCCATCTACCAATAATCAGGATTCAACTCAACAGGTTCGTTTTTAACAGGGGGACTCAACTGGGTGAGTAATAAAGGGTCGTTGGTACTCGACTCAATGCAAAACTAATTGACAAAAATTGTTCCGGACTCGACTCACTAGTAGATAGACGTAGGAATTCTGGATTGTCGGACACGAATAAAATAATATGAGTGTGAATGTTTTTATTGAAATAAACTTGACCCAGGGAGCTTTAACGCAGTTCTAGAAATATGAGTGGTCCTCTTACCTTCTCAGGGGGACCGAATTTTCAAAATAATTATATTTTTTATTTGTACTTACCTTGTCACATTAACTGATTATTGCGAGTTTTGTAAAAGATAAGAACAGACCCAGAGATGAAATTGAGAATAATCAAAATCAATTTATGAAGAAAAAGTGTACTACCTGCAAAGAATCCCACCCCTGCGTCAATGGTTCTCAGTAGTTTGAAAATTTTCGGAAAAAATATGCATAAAAATTGCTCCAAAATGGGCGAGGAGTTGAGACTATATTATATAGTAGCTGCAACGAATATAGACGAACATTTTCTAAATGTCCGCCTATATTTTTACACAAACGAAATAATTTGTTTTATTTTCTAATTCTCTACACTTCTATGACTCTTATTCTTCTTGAAATAAATCTAACCGGAAATTGTACCGTTAGAATTAGATGGAAAATTGTCTTCCATATGAAAAACAATTGTAGTTGACCTCAGTTAATGTCACACACGTGTACCTTAATTGAAATATCTGCCTAATACTAGAAAAATGTCAATTCTCCTTCTTTCTGGTAACAACCAATTATAATAAACTAATCCCACTATTTCTTACCATTTCTTCCTTTTACTATGTAAAAACTAAATTATAAAAACTCTAACTCTGAAGAACAAAATGTTCAATTCATTTATTTTGCTCAATTCAATAATTTCTAATGTTCAATTCAACTATTCTCTATGTTCAGTCCAATTTAATTATTTCATGTGTTGTAAATGAAAAATATTATATTTTTATGAAAAGTATTTTGTTGAAATTTAATTGAAATCTAATTCATACAAACAAAGTTAAGGTCCACCATAGTGTGTGGATACCTAGGGAATTCTATTTTAATTAGAAAACTTGTTTTTATTGATCGTAAGTATTTATTTGTGGTTTTCCATAAATAAATACTTGGTAAAAGTGTCAACGTCAAAAATAGGACCCAAATACCAATCCAACACCTATTTTTTGGCGTTACAGTAGCACTTTTATAATTTATTATATCCGTACAGACAGAGTATCGAACATCATTGTAGGTACACGTCTTATATTTTCACATCCTAAAATATCATCGACGAAAATACCAGTAGGTACCTATGCATAAAAATTTGTATTCTATAGCGAGGGGCAGTCTGTTATATACATTATTAAAGTAAAAACATTAGGCTGTGATGAAACTCGGTATAATTGTGTCGGAACCTCCTCCACTTATCTTCAGAAAGTAACCACTGTTCCGAGGTGAAATTCTCTCAGTAGAGAGTTAAATGTGAAGCAAATTTTTGTTTTCGAACCATAACTCCAAAAAAATGTATTTTACGAAGAGATGTTTTGAAAAAAGATCGAATTTTGTATAAAAACTGTTCCAACAACGTTTTCACCGCTGTACTTTTTCGCCCCCCTACAAAACCTAAAAATTCAATATACTTTATTCTACTCGTACGTGAATGAAATCGTTACGTCATGTCAAATCATTAATTTATTATAAAATTTAGTTGTAACACAATAATTAAAGTCGCAATTCTAGTCAAATAGGGTTGGAATTTGGTACCTACGTGGATAGTATCGGATATTATAATCTTACGAGCGATTTCTTATGGTGCAGATCCCTTTCGAAACGTGTCAAATAGGAACCCTTAGGAGATTATGTATTGCGGAGAGGTCCTAAACTACATCATATCTGCCAGGTTTCATCCATGTCTTCATTTTTTCCTGCAGGCTAATTCTGTGTTTGCCCTCCGTTAGACCGATTCACGCACACAACACCAAGTGGCAAACATGAAAATAATTGCTATTTTCTTCAACATCATTTTGGCTACGTTGGTCATTCAGATGATTTTGGCCCAGGAAGGAAGTAAATCGAATGGTACCTACTTACTGAACGAATAATAATTTGTAATTTCGAATCGATTCGATGAGAAACTGAATGAAAAACTAGTAATGAAACTTAATCAATAGTGGACCGGCGTGCATCCGAACGCTGCAATGAAAAACAGCACAGCTTTCGAGGCTATTTGTCCCCACTCTTTCGGTACCGAATTCGAATATTCTCGTCTCTTATTTGGACTCGCGGACAATAATCAGAATTTTTTTTTTTTTTTTTGCAAATAATTTAATCATACGAATGAATAAATGTGATTATAAACTCGGAAATTACAACCAACACGAATCTCGTAGGTAGATAAAAGTGTGATTCAAAATTATTGGTACCTTATCAATGGAGGATATTTTGATCTTAAAAGTGGTGCTGTTTTTTGTTTCACATGCATCCGCTATTATATTAAATACTTCGTGGGTGAAAGGCCCGAAATACTGTAGTGTACACGTAAGTAGTTAGGTGTCTGTCTGCTTGTAAACTTCATGTTTAATGCCTATATGCATATATACCTATATCGTAATTTTAATTTAATTATCTTGTGTGTAAATCGATTGGCGTTAACAGACGGATCAAACGCAGGTAATGAAAATACAGATGAAGCCACGTCAAATGATATACAAATATACCTCCCGGGAAAAAATTCGTAAAAAAATTCGGGAACTTCACTACTAATTTTAGAAATACTTTAGTATTCTCACAGCTAAAAACCAATGCCAAATTAGCCGTCACTCCTAATTTGGCATACTTTTTACGGCTAATACACAGCTTCGCAATGTCTTACTGCTAAATTAGCCGTAAAAAGTGTGCCAAATCAGGAGTGACGGCTAATTTAGTATTGCTTTTTAGCTATGAAAATATTAAAGTACCGCTAAAATTAGCGGTGGAGACTTCTAATTTTTTTACCAGTTAGCTGTGAATTGTTTGCCGGGTTGTGACTATAATTATTCCTGTGCACTCGAAAAGTCTTAAATACCATTTACCGAGTTCGAAAAATTATCTGATCGGATATTTCTTTTACTTTTAGAGGCAATATCGCATAACTATATAAAAGACCAAGAATATACAGAAAATCCACAAAATGGAGACGAACCTGAAGGTGGAAAAGGTGGTTTCAAGTGATGAAGAACCAGAGCAAGGTGAAAATTAATTAATTAAAAGTACTAGGAAACAGGACACCGGTTAACAATGAATACAAGTAGTTTTCCTGTTCGTTGTGCTAATGCTAGTGATTCGGAATAGCAATAATACCAATACCTATGCACCTTATACCTATTATAATTATGTAATGTACATACCTAGTCTAAGTGGCCAACCGGTAAACAGAGAAACAGTATCTACCTCATGTGTGCAAATTTAGATAAGAAATAAAACTTCACCCAAGTAGCCTATACGTATATTTTATTTTGAAATTCGTACAGATCTTTTATGAAAGAGCCGGATCTAGGTTTTTTTTGGGCTCCAGGCAGACCAGTCGTTGTTTGCCACTTATCTTTCTCATTTTGACGTGAATACGTCGAACGGAGTTATAGGTGTTTCATGTTCCGAATATTTTGGTTACGATACGTTACGGAAGTAGTGCCGACTCCTTTTCTCTCTTTTATCTGAGTTTGCATGCAAAAGAGGTATTACAATTCACTTCGGAAAAAAGTGACTGATGGGGCATGACGAAAGTTATCCATTTCATGACAAAAAAAATTTATTGATACCATTTTCCTATTCCGACCTAATTTTTTCTATGTAAGGTAAACTAACAATTTCTGATCAGTTTTTTCTTATACAGCAATTTCTCAGAGAAAAATAGATAGTATGCAATTTTTTTGAATTCAAAGATAAAACAAAAGCGTATTGGGCAACCCCGAAAACTTATTTTTTGACTTTGACTATGTCCTACGGCTGAATTCTTCTTGACTTGAATTAAACTTCTTTGGACACGGCAGAACGCAGCTTACATTTGTCTTTATACCACAGCAAATTAATATGAAAAATCAGCAATAAGCTAAGTTGTGTGGACAGAAGAGCCTAACAAAGTTTCGATCCATAAAAGGTTCGAAACTTACAAAAACAAACAGCAGAATTATTTTGTTAAAGACTATAATTACAAAAGAACCATAGTGTCAACAAAGCGGAACAAAGCAAAGTGTGTAGCGGACAAATAAAAAGTTAAAAAAAAAAAGCTATTGCAGACAACAAGTAGGGGAAACCATCAGAAAGCTGTTGTGTCTTCACCTAATTGTGTGTCTTCATGAGTGATGGTTTTGTTGTTTAAAAGACTCCTAATATGAAACTTTAGGTCTCGGAACTTTTGGAAAAAGTGAGAGTGAGATGAGAAAAATAATTAACATAGATGGAGTCAAATCCACTATGCGCAAAAAGAAGCCTCAACGCAGCCTTTAATTGACAGAGCAAGGCATTCATCTCAAATCAAGCTTGTCTTAAAGTTGTCTTCAACACACCAAATTTCCCGCCAGGAACTCCATCTGATCGTATTGATGACTAATAACTTCACCCCGCAGGTGTTTTCAAAAGATCGCCTTGAAGTGCGATATGGAAACTGGCAAAATTAGAAATGACTTGTGTGTTGTCACTACTGATCCTTCATGACGAAAGAACATCCCTAATATGCCTTTTGTCTTCAGGTAGACCAAGTTGAAGTTTACTCTACATCTCGAAGATGGTACACTTATAAAATTGCCTAACGTGAGGACTTAAACATAAAACTTGTGACTTGAACCTGCTACTATCCGCCTACACAAGAAGGACTCATTTGCAAAGACGAACCTAGTACCAAGTGTCATTAATGCAAAGCAGAAAGCAAGAGAGTGAATTAAAATTAGAATTCGTCTTCACAAATCAGTTCTTCTTGTTAAGGAAATTTCCCCACTTATTGTCTGCTTAATTGCCTTCAAACATTCGATGTCGATAATATAAAAAGCGAGAGAAATTATTATGTGTACAGCCAATGAAATTACAGATAGCAGAAATATGGCTAAACGCACGTGGATGACTAATAAAATAAAATATAATAAAATGACTGCAAACTGCAAGCAAAGCTTGGAGAAGTGATAGATACAAAAGGTTGGCTGCATTCATGTCCGTCGATGGGTTTTTACTTCCATTCAATTTGTGTTCATCCCCATATATCTCATGGCGCCAGTTTGTCGGATCGAACCAAATTATTGTCTGAAATTGTCTGAATTTGGAAGAATCGTTACTGAAATAAAATGCATTATAATTGCCTGAAAGAGAATCAGATTTTATTTCTGTCTTCACGTCTTCATCTGAATACGAGTTCAAATTCGGATAATATAATGTCCGAATTCGTATTTTGTCTCTCGAAAATTGTCTTACATTGTGACGTCATTATTTTTGTCGAAAATAATTTTTATTTTAAGGTCCAGATCTCGGACTTTTCAATAGCCTGTCTTGGACATGAAATAGTTCTGTGCTAATAAATTAATTTAAAAAAGTAGAGTTAAATTATTTTTACATGAACTAATTGTTTCACACCCTGACCTAAGATAGTACGTGTGGGTATGAGTGTATATAATACAGCTCACCACCACAGTAGCAGAAGGTGATGTGTGTTCCTTAGTTGACATATGTGTGTGTGAGCCAAGCTCAGTATGAAATAAGGCAGTACAGACAAAGTGTAAAGCCGTGAGTGCAAAAAGGTGGACTATAAGTTCACTGGTCCACTAGGTGATAGACGAGTGAGTAAACACACTTATTAGTCTTGCTCACCTGTTGCCACAGTATGTACTTGGTATTTATTTGAATTTTGAAGCAGCGTGGACTCAAAATAGTCTTACAAAATGTTAGTGGGCAGCACATGGAAAATTTTGTTATGTACCTATTTAATGTAAAAATGGCATTCTTGGACTTTGGCTAGTTTTGTTCTTGGGTGACAAATATGATCTTTGGGCTACAACTTATGAATATAGTCCCAAAAATAGCAACAATACTTGACGCTATTTACCTTCATTATGGATTTTTAAAAGTTTCTAATCAAATTTTTTTTAGTAAAATGAGCACTATTTTTATTAGGTACCCTATCTAACTTCATAGGCCCATACAGCATCAAGCTGATGATAGTCACAAAAAAATGTCATATAATTTAAAATTGATGAGAATACATTCTGCTTTGATGCCTGTATAAATTATTTACCCTACTGTAATTTTTTACAACTACTGCACAGCACCTTAAAAATTTTGACTCCTAACTGGGAGCGATACAAAACTGGTAGTTTACCTTACACCCATTTACATATTATAGATATGTGATAGGTAGGTACCTATGACAAAATTCTTCAATAAACTGGAGGGCGTATCTCTTCAGCGATTGAAATGAAATTTTTCTTGTGCACAAATTTTAATTTTATATCTTGATCAAGTTCGAAGATGGGCCAAATTCGCCTATTAGTTTTCGAATTACTGCTTTTAGAAGTTTATTTTGCATTACAAAGTATCGTAAACATCAAACAAATAAAATAAAAATTATTCAGAATCTAAAGATCGGATTCAGCCTATCTGACATAATTTGAAATTCTGTCTATTCTAGGCGAAATCTACCTCATCGACTGGTATATACGATCGCCGTTTTTTTCATGGATTGTAGATAGCTGGGTACTTGACTGCTAGGAATTGGGAAAGAAGTGGCGAATGGTATAAATTCAAGATTTGGTATTTCTTCAGCCACGGAGAATAAGGTTAAAACACCACACAAACTTTCAAATCATAACGTTGCCTCTTGGCAGTGAAAGAATAGACGATCAGCTACTCCTAAATTTTTATTTTGAGACTTTGTGGATGGAACAGGACAAGTACCTTCGTCAGTTTGTTTTTGGACCACAAAATATACGAATGTTTCTTTATCAACAGCCTTAGATCTTAGGTAACTCTTAATTTAAAATTCAACGTTTGATATTATTATTTATAGGTACCTACATAATTTATTTGAAAATTTAATGAAAGTATGAATTGTTCGTAGGTATTTTAGCTTTTTATAGATGCCAATTTCGCTCTTTTGACACTTTGGTTTAGAGACATTGGTTCAATTAATGAACATCAAAAATTCTATTTTCCTCATGTTTTTGACTGTTTCACCTACTTTGTTCGTATTCTGGACTATTTTCGTTTTTGTTTTGGCTATAAAATTTTTAATTTTCGACCAATAGCTACGAAATTTAAAACAGATATTTTTTATGATATATTATAACTTGCTATAAGTTTTTGTGCAGATCGGCTGTACGGTACTTCCAGTATGACTATTTTCATTATTGTTTCGGCTATAAAGTTATCAATTTTCGATCAATAGCCATGAAATTTGTAACAAATATCACAACATGCTATAAATTTTGGTCAAGATCGGTCTCACGGTACTTCCGGTAACACTATTTTCGTTTTTATTTTGCCCATAAAATGCCTAATTTTGGACCAATAGGAACAAAATTCGTAACAAATATTTATTAAAATCTATCAGTAACTTTTCAGTGACTACCTAATTTTACATTTTTCAAAAACCTATTTTTTCAAGAGACCTGCTGCTGCGTTACAGTTTTTTTTAATTCAAGAGCTTTTCACTTGTACCTAAATCAACTCTGTGAGTTACAAAAAATGTTAATTTTTACTATAATTTTTGGTAAAATTTTAATGTGGTTTGATGATGCCTGTTCGCAGACTCCCTCACCATAACATTCATAATTATATTTATATACAAGTTAGGTGTACTGCCTATACATAGAGAGCTTCATGTCCACATTCTGCCATTTTTGATAAATTATGTTGAAGAATGTTTCAAAATGAATCATACGTTCAATTATGGCTGTTGATTATTATTTTGGCTGGATAATTGATTTGAAAATCTGTAAAATCATTAAATAATATTAGGAAGGTGGAGGAAGGAAGAGTACTAAATATGAAATATAATAGATGACTGTGGAATACCTTGTTGTGAAAAGTATTTCCACGTAGAAGGTAATCAACAGCTTTGCGTGTTCTGCCACATCATACAAGGTATGGGAGAGGCAAATCCTAGGCAAACACTGAAAATCTTGTAGTCAGTTCTATGAGTTTATATAGGGGATTTGGCGCAGGCACACAGATACACATATGTACGTATATATATGGTATTATGTCATAACATTATGTCATTTCCTGTTCCATAAGGTTAAGAAATGACACAGCGCATTTGGTACTGTGTCGTGACATCACTGAGATCTTTATCAGGTAATTTGTCACTGTCTGTATAGTGTATCTTACCTTTATGTACATACAGGTAAGAACGTACAAATGTACCTGCACGTAATTGTTTAATATCATGGAGACAAAAATAAGCCAGCCTTTTGGCAGCAACTGTTGTTGAGGGGTGCAAGCCCCTATACCTCATACAAGTATTGTCCCCACAAGGATGTACACCTACCCTAAATGCAGTTACAAGAAATGCTTGCCCAAAATTTGTACCCATTGACAATAATCAGGAATGTTTTTTCGAATAATTTAATTGAATGAATAAATAATTGTAGTTTTTAATTATTCAGAAATAACAGAAAAACACATTAGATGAAGAGCAGATTGAAAATTTAATGGTTTCCTAGAAGTAGGGATATTTAGTATTAAAAGTGGTGCTACTTTTTGAATCCCCAAAAGTCTGGCTCCAACTTCACCCCTGATAATTCATTTTTTGTGCCCCCAACAAGTTTTCACTGATCTACTTCTTTCAAAATAATGATATTAAATAATTGTTCGAACAAAAAATATATTATATAAAATTTTCAACAAAAAGGTATCCAAACACTTTTTTGTAAGTGCCATAGAAAACTCAGAAAATGACACAAAAGTTTGCATATTCCACTAATACAGGGTACTGTGGTCTCCCCTATACATACCACACCAATATGCTGATAGACCTACCGTACATATAATGCTGATTAGTAAATAAAATCATATATTTGTGTAGGTGTGTTTAGATGTGAATGTATGTGTGTATGTTTATTTACAACACTATACCTAAATACAGAACCACTCAACAAAACCAGCATATTAAACATTCTGAGCCTATTTTTTTTAAACCAAGGAAAGTTTTAAGATAACTTGGAGGTCCGTACCTCCCTTGGAGGATACATTGTAAATAAAATTGAAAATTTTACCTATCAACATAATTTTCAAGGGAACTACGGACTTCCAAGTTATCTTAAAACTTTCCATAGAATAAAATAAATATTCTCAGTAAGTTTATGCTTGCTTTATTAAGCGGTTCTTAAGTTATGGTGCTACAAATAAATACACACCAATACATACACACACAAGCACATGTACATGGCAATGAAATTATATTTATTTGCATGCACTGTATGAATGGTATGTCTATTAGCTTCAGCGGGTATATGGTAGTGGTGTAACATGTAAAGGGGAGACTAGGCCTCATCCAACACAGTAAATACCCTTTATTAGTTGTATGTGAGAAATTTATGTAATTTTCTGAATTTTTTATAGCACTTACACAAAAATGTTGACACACCTTTGTGGTTGAAAATTTTTTATAATGTATTATTTGTTGGAACGATTTTGTTTTAACGTTACTAAGAATAAAGAAGTAAATCCCGAAAAACCTGTTGGAGACAAAAAACATGAATTTTTAAGGATGAAGCCACGGCCAGATTTTGGAAGATTTTCAATACGTTTAAAAGAACAGTTAAAACTACCGGATTCCAAAGAAAAATTTTTCCCGAGTTTATGAAGTGAAGGAACCTTTTTTTTTAATCTAATTTGACTGGCCTATATTATTTATACATTACATAATACTTTCTCGGTTGAAGTTGGAATTTTGATTTATTTTTACATAATTTGATTGCAAAAGAGTCACTAAAATTAATTTTATATTATTCTCATCAACACGATAAACGCCTCAAATGACAAATTATCAAGTTCAAATTCTTCTGGCAGCAAATGAGTAGGTCACTACTAAAAGTTGACATCAAATCGAATTTAAAGAAAATAAAAAATTTCTGAGTAATAATACTTATTTTAACCAAAGTCAACAAGTAGGTAATTATGTTGATAAGAATGTGGCGATACATCGACGCTCCTCAAGATATATGTTCAGAAAAGTCACTGAAGTAGTAAACCAGAACCCAATTATTTTATTTCCAGGCAGAAAATACAGTAGGGGTAAGTGTTGCATTAAGTGGCAAAAAATTATTTTTGCCATATTTTCTGAAGTTTTTATCAAAGTATTTCACTTTTTATACTACTGGACTGAGTATTAAAAAGACTAAAAAATAAGTGTAAATCTAAAAACGAAATTTCCTTAGAATCTGAGATGATAAAGTCACTCAAAAGAATTGCGATATACTAATTATTGTACAATAGGGATTGTAAAATGACACAGCCACGTTGTAAAGTGTCACAACCGATAAATTTAATGAGTTTCCCAAAATATAAAAAAACTGTTACATCATATAAAAAAGTATCAAAACATACACTAAATAAGAATCACTCTTTCCGCTTGATTTTATTCGAATATAAATTTAATCCATTTTTTCGAACTTTTCCAAATTAAAAACAAATGTGACTTCGTAATGGGGGAATTGTCTGAGCTGAAACCTTCAAAACTAATTCTTTTGTTATAGATCGGACACTGGCCACTGGCCACCGATATATAGATGTAAATTTGTTCCCTTCGCTAGTATTTCTCAGAAATTTTATTTATAACCATCTTTACTAAGTGATTTTTTACGATATTTCCTCTTTTTGCATTCAGACGCGTGTCAATCATATAAAAATAAACCATTTCTGAATCTTATAAAGATGTTTTTTTATGTATCATATCACTTTTTTAGGATAAAGTTCATTGAAGTAGCAAAGAAGAAAGAGGGGAATTGAAAAATTTTTAATTTTGACCACTGAAAACACTTTTTATTTATTTAGGTACTAATAAGAGGACGTGAGTAATATTGATTTGAAATAGAGCAATAAGTACAATACATACCGATACGTATTCACTCCACAATTTTTCTACGGAACTCAGGTGGTTCCTGAAATATTGTAACTGTGACAGTTTACAACAGTAGACACAATATAATAGTCGCCTCTACAGCTTAAGCTCGGAAGTATGAAGAAGAATACATAAGAAAAAATGTCAACTCGTAGGCTAATCGGGCTGTATGGGATGCATGGGGTGCCTAGGATGCATCATTATTGTGGTAATAATAGAACCAACATAAATAATATGTAATTTTAGCGATTTTATAGTCGTATTTTGGATGTGTTTGCCTACTCAGTTTTGTTTTACACGTGGATTTCGAGGTAACCTACGATTTTAGCAAAGGGTGGTCTTAGCTAAAAATTAAAAAAAAATTCTGGGCTCGCATGACTCAAAATATACCTACTTAGTGCGAATTTTTCTCCATTTGAACAGTACCTAAGTACCTGCGTAAGTATGTTTCTAAAATTCATTGATTACTTAATTTATTCCCATTGTGCAAAATTCATTTTAAAAGTGTCACATTGTGACATGGAACTTTTGACAATTAATTGTCACACTGCGACAAAAATTTCATCCAATCACAGTCCAATATTCATTTTTGTCTCAAAACATAAAATTGTCACACTGTGACAAAAATTTCATCCAATCACAGGCCAGTATTCATTTTTGTCTCAAAATATAAAATTGCCCCAGTGTGACAATTTTTTGTCACACTGTGGCAGTTATTTGTCAGGTTGTGGCAATTCTGAAATGTTGCTATGTGACAGTTTTTTGCCACATTGAGGCAATTTGTTGAAAATGTGTCATTGTGTGACAGTTTTTTGTCACACAGTGACAATTTAGAAATGCTTGTTTGTGACGTATATTTGACATAGTGTGGCAGTTTTGAAACTGTCACAGTGTGACACTTTTCTGCCACATTGTGTCAAATCTTAAAAATGTCTCATTGTGGCAATTAAATGTCACAATGAGACATTTTTGGTACCAGATAAATATAGGCAGTATTTTTCAGGTGTGTTTATGGTAGAATTTTGTAATATGTACATTGTTAATGAACATATTACAGAATTTTACCATAAACACCCATAAAAATATGCTACCCCTATTTATCTGATATCTATACATGATTAATTATTATTCCTCACACACTTTATATAACTATATATAATATAAAAACAGCAATTATTGAATTTATGACAATTTCTATTTAAAAAAAGATATTAATTAATTATTGATAATTACAATATCACAGAATTGGTTATATAATTATATATACAAAATGTATAAAATTTACAATAGTTTTTGAAATATCTCATACAACTCAAACATATAAGTAAAAAGTATATACAGCATACAGCCTATAAGGTTTTCATTTTTATAATTCTTCATTCAGTTCTCATTCATTTATATAACAATTATTAAATTATGGTCGCATCAAATGATGCTAATGCTTCATTCAGTTGAGGATCTACAATCTTGTCATATACATTTATAAGTTCAACAGATACATTATTAAGAGACTGATTAACATTACATGTAAAAGATACATCATTAACATCACATTTGCCAGATACCACGTTTATAGTCTGAACACTCTCATCCTCATCCTTTTCTTCCTCACTCATTACATTTGACTTTTGTCTCTTCAGGTCTCTCTGAAACGATTGTTTTTTAGTTCGAAGCCATCTACGGAGGATGATTTCAAAACGAGCAACACTATTTAATTCATTCCACTTATTCTGCTGAGCATTTCCATTCTTTGATCTTGCTGCATTCATGTTGTTATTTCCTGCCGTATTCATGTTGTCATTCATGCTGTTATTTGTTTCAGTATTTCGTGTTGTATTTGTATTGAGACTACCCTATTGGCAAAATGGATGCGTTTTTTTTTTTTTTTAAAACGCATTTGAAACAAAATTACTTTTTTGGGAGTAAATTTGTACAAGACGCACTGCGTTTGAACATCTGACAGTGGTATGCGAAACACTGCTATGTTTTGGAATACAAAACGCATACGAATCATTTTTGCTACGAATTACATCCAAATGAAACGCATTTAAAACGTTTTAGAATGCAAAAATTCGCTACACTAAAACGCATACAAAGAGTTAGATCAAATAAAATTTGGTTGTTCAAACGCATGCAATGCGTTCATTCGAATGTAATCCTACATCCAAACGCATTTGTTTTGTACGAAACTATCCCATTTTTGTATTTCATTTCGCATGTGTGACAAGTTTGTTGCTGAAAAGCTACTGTTTGAAGGCGTCGATGACACAAAAATAGAACCTGTTTTCATACAACTTCACACCTGAAAAGCTACTTTTGGTAGGCGTTGAACATGTTAAAAGAACTTTGTTTCGTACAAATTCGTTGCTGAAAAGCTACTGTTTGAAGGCGTCGATGACACATATAGAACTTGTTTTCGTACAACTTCGCATCTGAAAAGCCACTTTTGGTAGGCGTTGAACATGTTGAAAGAACCTTGTTTCGTACAAATTTGTTGTTGAAAAGCTACTGTTTGAAGGCGTCGATAACACATATAGAACCTGTTTTCGTACAACTTCGTGTCTGAAAAGCTACTTTTGGTAGACATTGAACATGTTGAAAGAACCTTGTTTCGTACAAATTTGTTGTTGAAAAGCTACTGTTTGAAGGCGTCGATGACACATACAGAACCTGTTTTCGTACAACTTCGGATCTGAAAAGCTATGATGATACACATACCATTTTAATTGTTATAGATTACCAGCTTTTTTAATAATATACATATATTTGAAGTCTATTTTAGAAAAAAAATGAAAAAAATCAATAAAAATTTGGCAGTTTCTCTCTCACTGTCTCTCTCTCTCACTTTTTCACCAAATGCTTACAAATTAATGTGAATATTTGGTTTGTTAAAAAGAAAAAACACTGAAATGAAAATGTAGAGAATTATTTCAATATAATTTCATGAAAAATAAAAAATTCTATCATAAATTGGAAAAAATAGGAAAACAGAAATAATGCAGTTTCTGAAAAAAACTAATTTTGGTAAACAATTAATATTAGAATAAAATGTCAAAAACAAACTTATATATATGCAGGGAAACAACTCACAATGAAAAAAATAACAATTATATAGGCAAACAATTAACAATTAATATATATATATCACAAAAAATTAACTTTGGCTTTTGTTGACTTTGGCCCAAAAAAAAAGAAACAATTAACATATTATACATGACCAACAATTAATTAACTTTGGCTGTTGTTGACTTTCACCCAAAAAAAAAAAAAAAAAAAAAAAAACCAAACTCATGTATATGGCAAAAAATAAACTGGCTTTATTTGACTTTGGCAAAGAAAACAAACATTTATGGAAATTATTAAACTTTTCCTTTTTTTGACTTTGTCAAAGAAAACAAACATATATACATGACAAAAAATAAACTTTGGCTTTTTTTACTTTGGCAACAAAAATAAACATTTATGACAAATAATATACTTTTCCTTTTTTTGACTTTGTCAAAGAAAACAAACATATATACATGACAAAAAATAAACTTTGGCTTTTTTTACTTTGGCAACAAAAATAAATATTTATGGCAAATAATAAACTTTTCCTTTTTTTGACTTTGTCAAAGAAAACAAACATATAATACATGACAAAAAATAAACTTTGGCTTTTTTTTTAATTTGGCAAAGAAAACATACATTTATATATGTCGAAAATTAAACGTTGGCTTTTTTTACTTTGGCAAAGAAAACAAAATCCTATAATTATTTTAAAAATAAACAAAAAATCAATAGTGGCCGTATACATATAATTATAATAATTATGACTGTATATATTACGACGGAAGAAATAAAGTTAAACCTTTGGAGTATTAGGTGAATTTCCTTTTGTATTCTCATCTTTCTTTTCCTGTGATTCTTTAGTAAGTGAATTTTCATTTGATTTTTCATTTTTTTGTTGTGTTTCATCTTTTTTTTCAAATCGTGCTGTGGAAACCAAGTACAGGTATAAATTTATCTTTACAATATACAGTGGATGCTCATATATATTGTATACATGTACAAATTTTTTATTTATATATGTTTCTGTGTTACCTTTTTTACTTGATCTGAATGATTCGTCCGTTAATGTATTCTCATTTTCAGACAGTGAGTTCCTTCGTGACTCATCATGTTTACTTTTGCGGTTGTCAGATGTTTTTCGTTTCTTTTGTTGTGTTTTGTTCTCTAATTGTTCTGTGAAATGACATAAATGTGTATATATAATATAAATTACAATTATTTTTACCTTCATTTACACAATATACTGGGCTGAGCAAAGTGCATTTCCTTTAATGTGTAAAATGAACTGCGTACATCAAGGGTGTGTTTTAATTTTATATGTATAACTGAAAATTATTTTTGGAATTACATATGTAAATTAACAGTATGGCTCATCCCAATAAATTCTATTGTTTACACGTAATATTAACCCTGTATAAGCATTTTATAAAAGTGAAGCAAAGAATTATGCGATGATGGAATAATATATTATTTATATAAGTGTATATATGTAAGAATATGTATTCACATTCTTAAAATAACCACAGTTTCTGTCTGTGTTTCTCACTCGCTGATATAGTGAGTTGCAGAGATCTCTCATATATATATTAGATTTGTATTATATTCATCTATTGATGGATTTTAAGTATGGAAAGATGAAAGATGTGTCTACATGATTCTTCATTATTTTCTAAAGAGCTTACATATAGACATAGCAAACCTTGTCCTTTTGTGATGGTATCTCATGCATTTTTTAACCACCTCTGTCCCCACATATTAAATTCGAAGGTCTCTCTTTTGTCTCTGGCACAGTTTAATTTAATTTGTGCTGTTGAACATATGAAAGAAAATGTAATAATTAATTGTCTGTATTATGTAGATATATATGTATAGATGTGTATCTCTCTCTCTCTCTCTCTCTCTCTCTTTCTCTCTCTATATATATATGTAAAACATACATATAACCTACCTGTTATAATCTCCACAAGTTTTAAATCTGGCATCGATAATTTATTATTTCCTTCTGAATGGCCGCCATACCATGTATAGTGTTCATACATGCATTTGTCAAATACACTATTCATTACACTTTTAAATACATTATGGGCATCTCGCGAATGTATACAAAACATATCTACAAAACATTTCTAAAAATAAGAAGCGTAAAATTACTGAAAAGTAAAACATGAATATTTTTGTGCTGTCAATTGTATTAATGTTTAAAAAAAGTTACCAAGTTGTCAATATTATTTTGCGACTTATGTAAATATGCTTCCATTTTCGTCATATTTTCTTCATTTCCTATTTTTAAAAGTGCCCAAAATTCCCTAATGGATCCTGAATACATTTTGTTTTTACAACAGTTTCTTCTTTTCTTTTCACCCTTCTTGAAAGTGTTTTCATCTTGGAATCTATATATTTCACATAAGAGTATAATACTTTTATTACCGTTAATTGTTACTGTATATGTATATGTGTTTATAGAGTACATATAAGTTTGTTTGATTGAAGTACACGAACCTTACATATTTGATGGATTTAATTTTATTATTACATTAATCCTGCTGGCAATTATAAAAATGTAGGTTTCCTTATAAATTTTTGTTTTTTATATATCAGAACCTATTTGTATTTTCTTGTTAACTTATTTTCAATATGGCACAAAGATAGTTTAATACTGTTTCATTCAGGAGATTGCCTTCCTGTTTTAAGTGGGTGTATACTTTCAATCAAACATTTAATTACATATTAGATATTATGTATACATACAAAAATAGCATTATATCTATTATTAGGAGATTTACACGTACCTAGTGAATCTAGTCGCATTAACATTTCCTTCTTCATGTCTTGAATATGTTGAAGGATAGTTGCCATGTTGTTTGAGGAGAGGATGTCAGTATTAGGAACGGATTGAATTTGTTTTTGGACAACATTATAATGTGCAGGACTATTATATTTTTGTACAGAATGGTTTGGAGTCCTCACATGTTGAGACAGTACATCTCTGCTGTTTTGACCATTTGTTTTAGATGTACTGCTGCAAGATGGCGCAGATCGGGGTGAACCATGAATACTGTAAGGTGTCTTTTGTACAGAATGAATGACAGACGATACTGCGGTAAGTGATGAATGATTATGTGTATGTTCAATTTTTTTTGCTGGGGTGTAGTTATTTTTTCTTATTGTTCGTGGTGAAAGAAGCTTGAAAGAGTTATCGGACTCTAATGATGATGATGATGATGATGATTCCCTTGACGTGTTTGGTGACTTATTTTGTCTGTCCCTAGTGTACCTATGTTTTGATCGTGAATGTCTTTTATTTGATTTTTCGGAACCTACTGATTTCATCGGTGGTGTTGGTGGAGAATTGGATCGTTGTTTTTGGCTCTTATGTTTCTCATTAGGTTTGGCAAACATTTGGCTCATAACTAATGGCTGACTTATAGTCAATCTTTGTCTCACATCTGCTAATTGTGTGGAACTGCAGTGTGGTTGACTATGGTGACTGACCTCCCCTACCATTTTTGCACCTCTTGTAGATGCCGGTCTTTTAAGGTCTAAATCATCCTGGAAATGTAATGCCCTAGTGGTGCTTGCCAGTTTTTTGTTTTTTGTTGGGGTCACAGCACTATCAGTGCTTGTACACTGTTCCTATGCCTTCAGTTTGTTTTTAGCCTCCCTGTAAGTGTCTGCAAATCCAATGAAAATATAAAATACAAAATTAAAAATGAATTTACGTTGTTTTTTTTAAGTTATATTATAATGAATAATTATATTTGTCAAAATGTACCACTTTCAGTGTAAATTTTTCGGATTTTATACATTGGCCAATTTTTATCTGCTTTTGACTGATTTGATATAAGCGAATTTAATCTGTCGTTAGTGGCTGTTGTTGGGAATCTTACTGCACCCCTTGACAAGCTTATCCATCCTAATCTAACAATGAACATGACATGCGGGGCGAAGGTCTCATCAAGTATTACAAATTCCTTCTTTGGTTTATATCCACTTAAGCAGGAATCATAATTGCGTTGGTCATCTTGATTGTCCGTTGTGATATATAATAAGGTTACTGAAGTGACCGTATTATTCGTATTGGACCGTAATTAATAAAAAAATTGAAACCTATAAAATGAATGTATAACGCATTAACTGATATGCACCAAATACATATGTAGAGTTCGTGGAAGGTGGTTATTGCAGATATAGTCTATTACAGCTGATATATTTTGAAGTGTATAATTTAGTATACTATTATACATTATTTTGTTGTGTATATATACATATATATATATATACCAATTGATATATTGACTAAGGTGTTTAAATTGCTGCTAATTGTCCTGCAGCAATGAAATAAAATAGGCATGCCTATATTATCATGGACAGCAGGCAAGCAAATTCATACGAAGAACTGTAGAGATCTACAATAAATAACTGGTGATCCAAAGAGAAACCCCCATTATTCAACGTGGCCTCGAATTAAAACATTGGCTCAAATAAAAACAATGGCTCATTATATAATATTGGCAACATTGGTTAAGAAATCAAATAACCATGCCCATTGCACATTGATATATGTGATATTGTTTAGATGTGTCAATTGTGAAGGTGTGCCATAAACTGATGGCTCGTAACAAAATCAGGTTTGATATCCTGTTTGAAATTTACATATATATTATAATATGGAAATTTTTTCAAAATTGCGATAAAATTATATGTGTTTATATTTATCAATTTATATTAATAAACTTTGGCTTTTGAAGAGCTACTTGGATTGAAAACCCGATGGTTAAAATTTAAAGAATGCGTATCTAAGACAAAGATGTATTTTTTATTAATGTGCTAATCCTTGTAATGTTTATAATTCATAATAATTTTAAAAATTATTGGCAATAAATAAATTTTTAATAGTTTTAAAAATATTGCGTGTTTACTTTTGAAGTAATTGAGTACATTGTTCTATAATATATTGATTAACTGATTTGTTTTCAGTTTCGTGAATAGTAAATATCTTGATTTAAAACATGTGATAATTATAATATGGTTTCTATTTGTGGATGTGGAAAACAATAATTTTAGGAAGGTGTGCGAAGACGATGCAAATCCCCAGTGACATCTGTAAAAATAATTTATTTATATATGGTTTCTATAATATATTGGTTAAAGCCAACTTCAAAATTCTAAAAAATACCAACATATTTACCTAAAAAAGGCCAATGTGGTTGTAAAAATCATGTGTCAACTGAATGTAGCAATTCTGTTAAAACAATTTCTTCATTTTTTTCATTTTTAGGCATGGCGTAACATTTTTTAGAAATTGCAGCAATGGAGCAGGTATAATTCTTGTATGTTGAGACCCGTACAACCACAGTTCCTATATCCACAGAGGATAAAGGATAGCTGAAAAGAGGCTTGCATGATGTGTATAGTCTGCCTGCCAACAAAATATTTGTGAATACTATATTGCGAATTAAGTTAATCAATTTATGTAATTCATCAAATGGAAAAACAGGGGCAACTTTTTGTATAGATATAATATATTATTGTACATGGTCAGGGAATACTTTTCAACAATTATTCAAAATATAGGGTACTTTAAATTTATGTATGACTTTACTTGTGCATTTCACACTGCATTAATAGGCCATAAAAAAGGTTGCCACATTAAAAAAGTTGATATACATATTAAGCAAAATAAACATATTGTTACTAGTGGAAAACAAAATACCTGTTATGGTGGCATCCTCAGTGTCACATTTCTTGATAATCTTCTCTATTTGCATGAAACGTCTATTGCCTATTTTACAAAAACAGTCCCCAGTTCGGTCAGTCCTGAACAACATGTTTTTTATGCGAAGTTGTTGGTATAATTCGTCTCCGTTGGCATACTTGCACTTACGTATATGTAGAACTGGTTTACAGTGTGATTTAATTTGGGAAATGTATGAAAATTTACGTGCCAAAAGTACCTCTGAATAACAATTAATAGCTTGCTGCAGTGGAAAGTTACCAGTGTGAATAAAGTTTTTCAGTTGGCCGAGAAATGATTTGAAAGGGAAACAACTAAAGTTGTCAACAGGACCAAATTTGTCACAATTGTCAGCCAAATGCAACAATGAGTGGACACTGTACGAGATGAAGCAGTTGCCGTACAAGGCAACACATTTATTGATGAAACAATTAAAAACTTTGGCTACATATTGAAGATACTCTTTTTTAATAGATGGATCCTTATAAGTATCTGAAGAGCATAACAAACGCATTGCAATGTGCAATATTAGAAACAGTTTGTGCTGATTATCATTCCATCTAGACTTGAATACCACTGGACCTGTGTATAGCAGTAATTGCCTGAATTTGGTTGCTTTATAATAACAAATATATTCCAACGAGCGTGGTTGATGAACAAACTCGCTTGGACAGTACCAATGTAATCGAATCATTTCCAAATGTGCATTTATACAGATTTTATCTTGAGGATGAATACCTAAGCACATATTTGTGGTTTTATCCTTTCCAGATGTTGCTGTCAACCACTTATTCATTAATTTTTTGGTGACACCTAAACAGACAGAATGCATATAGTCGTTTGGTACATTGGCTACAAAATCAAACTCTGGCAATCTCTCTAAAATACTAATTCCTTTCTGAAAATGATCATCTTTGTGTTGTCTAAATTCCTCTGTGGTACGTTTTGGAGCATCAGTTTGAGGAAAAAAAATGTTATTGTCATGTATTCCCTTCACCCAACATTTGTGGCAACAACTGTAACCACTGTGCCCATTAATTTTGAGGGCATATGCCCTGGCAGGAGTGTCTGCAGTAAACATTGTTAATTTAAAGTTATACGTCCGCCTGCCAATGGTGATACCATAATTTTGTAAGTATTCAATTTCAAGAATAGTTTCAGACAGTAAATTGTCAGAGTCTGCCGGTTTATCTGGACCACAATGAATAGCTATAATGAAAATAACACCATTAATACCTCCGAGAACTGGCCAAAAATGGTTACGAGAACTAGCAAATAATGGCAAACCATCTATGTGCAACGTCATCTCAATCAATTCTGTATCACACCCTAATGTACCAATTATTTCTGACTGAATAGCAGGATGATTGACCATTGTTTGTATTGAAAAACATGCTAACATTCCATATTCTGCCATATCACTGAAACTAGGTTGCAAATAGTCGTCTAAAAGTGTCCTAAAATTTTTTGGCAATTTTCTCAGTTCAACTGTATTAAAATTTCGAAGAATTTTCAGCAACTCGTTACGTGCATTTTTGCAAATACTATTTTTCACAGCCCAATTAATCAGATCCTCTTTGTTAGTGTCTGTGGACTCAACTTTAACACCAGGTTCTGCAAATATATCTTTATCAATTGTATCCAATGATGAATTGCTGGAGAACATTATCATCGAGTGATCTGAACATTCATCACTATGCACTGTGACATCCTCATCATGTCCAGAAGCCTCTCCAACATCCTCAACAACTACACTGTCTGAAATGTCATTTTGTTGGGACTGCCCGGGGGATAATGAATTTACTGAGATTGAATTATTAATGTACGCTGGGCTGTAACTATTATGCGAGCCTGAAGTTGAATCCGATTCATCCTGGGACAGTATAAATTATGACAAACAAAAAATATATTAATAGGTGGTACCTATCCCCAAAATTATAGATAAGATTGTCTTTAAAAAGAATTTTTTAATTCATATGACAGACCTCGGAACTGATATGCTCCTGTAATTGTCGTTGTTGATGGTAAAATGTAGAAGAGGAGACCTTTGTCCCATACATTCCATAAAAGCTTATAGACGCGTCAACTTTTACTCGCTTTATTATGAAATTTTCTGAAAAAAGATTCATTGATATAATCACTATTAAATTACTATTATTAGTGGAATACTGATTGTTGTATTATAATAAGTTTAAAAGAGCTACAAATGATGGCAGAAATCAGATTGCAATACAAAATGAGCCCCAAGTAATTTTGTAGATCCATCATAAAGCCATTTTCATTCAATTTCATTCAGACACACAGCGTGATATACAGCCTAATTATACCACAGCCCAAAGGTACTATTATTAAATTCAATTTGATTTTACCTATGATTTGAAACAAATTGAAGTTTGCTTGGTGGCTGACCTGTTTGTTTTGAAATATGTAAATTATGTGTAATAATTGTTGTATTTGCATTGATCCCAAATTCATACTTTGCATTTATGGGTTATGAAGAAAGCAAAATAAAAACACATGATTTTAGAACTATACGAGACTATAGTTGGATTTCAAAAGTACTTCACTACATTTTGCAAGAATATTTAAAAATATAATTCAATTCAAACAAAACAATGAAATGGCTATAGCATACAAAAACAAAACAAATGCTTACAAAATTATGATAAAGACATACTATAAATACAATTGGCTGAGGGATAATCGATATATATTATAACATTGGCTTGAATATAAACATTGGCTAGAATAAAAATATTGACTCAAATAAAAACAGCCTTGACAAAAAAAATTGGCTCAACTTAAAACATTGGCTAAACTTAAAACATTGGCTAGAATAAAAATATTGACTCAAATAACAACAGCCTTGACAAAAAAAAAATTGGCTCGACTTAAAACATTGGTTAAACTTAAAACATTGGCTAGAATAAAAATATTGACTCAAATAAAAACAGCCTCGACAAAAAAAAAAATTGGCTCGACTTAAAACATTGGCTAGAATAAAAATATTGACTCAAATAAAAACAGCCTCGACAAAAAAAAATTAGCTTAATTATTATAACATTGGCTAACTACTACAATAACAACATTTGTGAGTATTTACGATGAAATTTAAACAATTAACATTGGCTGTTCTTAATTTTGACGTATATTTATGTCGAACTTGTAAAACTGATTGATTAATAAATTTGAATTTAGAAAAAAAAAATTAATAATACTTGGGCAAAATTGAGTATAGGTATGAAAATGTTTACCAAAAATCACTCGAGTCGTGGACGACGAACAGTTGGTGGTAAAAAGTATTGTTCATCTTCTGAGACAAACTTATGTGCAAATGTTTCAAAATAATAAAAGTTTGTAACATCAGTGTCCCAATGACAATCACCACTACCCCTTACAATCAATTGCTGCCTCTGACCACAAATTTTAAAAATATTTTTTCGAACAAAATCTTGCCCGAGTATTACACTTGTTTCGAAACTCTCAACCAGAGCAAAACGATGTTGAATTTGGTTAATTTTACTAACGCTCACCTCAATATCGACTACACGGTTGGCAAAATAATGGATTTGCCTTTTCCAGAAAATGGAAAAATAAATCTTATTTGCTCTGTCAATTCGTTGACGACCATGAGGAACAAAACCAATTACTGAAATTTCAAGCACTGGATCGACAATAGCCTGGTACTGCAGATTATCAATTTCAACAGATACCATAATAGGCGTCCATCTGTGGTACAAATTTTTGAAATTTTGGTATATGGGAGAAGACAAATCTGTTGGAGGACTTTCCGGGACATCAGGAATCTCTTGTTGTTGTTGTTGTTGGGCTTCGACATAATCGGCAAAATGATGATACATCTGATTACACACCCTCTCGAGATGCTTCAATTGTTCATCAACTGGAACTAACTGGTCAGTCTTGAGGTCAATGTCATGAACCAAACAATTGACAGATGGTTGTCCCTCCTGCTCATCACCAGCAGCACCTGGTTCATTGCTCTTAACCCTCTCGTCAATACGCGTGAGAATGTTACCAAAATTTTTAAACATGTTCAAAAAAGTGTCATATTTTGACTCCAACGAGTCACAAACATCCGAAACATTCAACAATTTCTCAATCATTACCATATTACACTTTGATGATTCCGCCTCAAACGCCGACAATTTTTTGCTAATGATTCTGCCACCCTGTACAAGAGTGTTAAAATTTTTACAAGTTTCATCACCAAAACCTTCCAACAGACCGTGTATGCGGATTAAGGCAAATGCTACTCGCATCTGGTGACGAAATTGCTCTTGCACCAATTCCGGCAAACTTCTCAATTCTTCATCCAGATTTATACCTTCTAATCCTTCCATTTTTAATTGAATTATAAATTCTGTAATGTGACGAGGGAAAACAAGACATTGGCAATATTTATTTTTTGATGTTTAAATTTTTCAAAAATAAAAAAAAAGAATATATGCAATAGAACCTTCATGCTGATTCATATAACATCATGAAAAAATGAATCTAAATTACATAATACAGCAACATTCGTATACTGAATTATATTTAATTACAGACTTTGGCTTTTTTAAACTTTGGCATAATGTTTATTATAATAAAATGATGATTATGTTATGATAGATATAGATAGTCAGCAGCATTTGCACACTGACTTATAGTAAATTTCAGACTTTGGCTTTTTTAAACTTTGGCATAATGTTTATTATAATAAAATGATGATTATGTTATGATAGATATAGACAGTCAGCAGCATTTGCACACTGACTTATAGTAAATTTCAGACTTTGGCATTTCTAAACTTTGGCAGACTAAATAATAATGATTTCAAAAAATTAACATATATCAACTGATATATCAACTGATTGTAACATATATATATATTTATATATGTATGTATATATTTATATATGTATGCATATATGACCACCAGAAAAATTATATTAATCACAAAAGTGTAAATTATACAACTCATTACCACATAACCACCTTCCACACTTTCCATCATACTCCCATCATTATTGGCAAGAAATTAAAAGAGAATAATAATGCAGATTAAATCCTATAATCAGAATAGATCCTTTGATGGTACCACGTTCAGTCAAAGAGGATATTTTTATTTGAGTTACCATAGGTTATCATAGGTGTTTTTAGTGTGGTGTTGTATGTAGCGATATTTAAATTGGGAAATTTTCAAACATTTCCATAGCTTCTTTTAATGGACTGTAACCTCAACCTGTTTTCAAATCTTTATTTGAATAAAAAAAAACATTTTTATTGTTTTTTTTTCATGTTATATCTTTCAAAGTAGATTAACCAGATTATAATTATATTGTAATAAGAAAAAAAAAAAAAAAGCCAAAAAAGGAGGAAGTCTTATTATTCTGGTCCCCTACGATTTTTCTGAAATCCTCTTTGTCTGATCACAGAAGCTTGTCTGGTAATACCTATAGATAGATATTCACTCAAAATTGAAATTTGTTTGACTTGTGACGTTCTTGTATTTAATGAATGATATTTTTAATACATAATATAGATTCATTCGTAATAAAAACCATAATTTCGAGGTTATGATCAAATGGTTTCAAAAATTAACGAGGTAGGTACCTAATTTAAACGAAATATTAATTTAAATTGAGAAAATGGTGTCAATTTGTTTACTTTCTCATGCAACGTCAACATTTTGTCATGACCCATCCCTAGGGTACCTATCTGAATACTGAGCTCAGTTGTTTCCAAGCAAACTACTTTAATACCTATACAAAAAAGATGCAATTTAGGGATACTTGAGCGTGTTTATGAATTTCAAATGAAATCTGTCTCCTCCTCAATTGAGAGATATTTGTAAGCACCGACACATAAGTATTCAATGAATTTATTGTTTCTGTTATTTTCAATCTTTGTTTTCAATATATTAAAAATTCATAGATCCGACTGTTGGTCCAAATATTGTTAAAAATGATCGAAAGTCTATTGATTACTCAGGCATTATAATCAAAGCGATAATTGTAGGCCTATCTTCCTTCGTGGCAGTTTTGTTTGTGTTGCTTTATCATTGCTCGAAAAATAAGTAAGTAATGCTTTGGTCAAAGAAAATGCTGACTATAATCTTGGAAAATCTTTCTCAAATACCTACCCTTCTAACTAATTCAACATAATATTTTTATAATATTTTACAGCAACTGTTGCTTCAAACAGCCAGACGAAACGAGTGACATCCCAATTTCTCGTCAGTTCAAAATAATTTTTTTTGAAAAACCTACGTCATGCGACTATAACCCAAAAGAGCCAATGGTAATAAAATAAATTCCTAAAATTTCTTCGTAATTAAAAAATTTTAAACTCGTAAGTAATACTTACACCTATTGTTTGTTAAAAAAATTTCAGAATATTCCGGACGTGCGAATTGAGATAGAAAACGTTTCAGGCACAAGACTGGACTCATCTTTCATGTCGGAGTATGTATTAGTTCGAGATGATGATTGGGAATTTCCAAGAGAACATCTTCAGTTGGGTGAAAAACTGGGTGAGGGTAATTTCGGCGTGGTAGTGATGGCTAAAGCATTCTCCATTTTAGAAGAAAATGTGACCTCAACAGTTGCAGTGAAGACGTTGAAAAGTAATTTTATCTATTGAAAATACGTTTCAAAAACTTATTTAAAAGGACTAATTCCACCGAGGCAACAATGGTCATAACAGGCACAATGACCATTAACGTCACTACTTCCTTTTCTCATAGTACCGATGAATTTATTGTGGTGATAAACACTGCATAGTAGCTGTAATCCTAGCTCTTTCACACAGAAGCATTGTTGTTTCTAAGTTCCATCATTATTGTTAATTATTTTTATTAAAATCGTATCTTTTTTGATGGAAATAGTTATTTGTGATACAATCGTATAAAGTAGGTGATTTTAATCCGAGTGTGATTTTTGCAGCACGACCAAAAGTGAGTGATGTAAATCACACGAGTATCAATCACATACTATATACACCTGTGTCACACACTATTTTTTGCAACACCCCTCCCCCTAAAAAACGAAAAAACAATTAAGAAAAATTAATATTTTTACAAATCAGAAACATTATAAGCGTAAACTATTCGCAATATTTCAACAAAACCTCGTGGTGTGTAGTGGCTATGGTGCTCACCTACGGTTGTATAAATCCGAGATTTGAATCCCCATATAGTGGAAAAACTTTTACAAAAAAACAAAAAACAAAAAACAAAATTTAAAAAATGACGATAGTAGGCTATGTTTAGTGGTACGTAGTTAGTACCAATGTATAAAATGACGCATTCGCCTAAGGAAATGTATAAAGTAAATACTTTATGCATCAGTCCTACACGGTTTTAAAATCGCCTGCTTTATACGTTATCAATAAAGTGTGTATAAAAATGAAGTTTTCGAAGAGATGTTGCGAAAAATATTTTTTACATAACTTTGGCTTATATTTTCATTGAAAAATGTTCATTGGTAACAAAGTGCATTATACGTTGAAAAGTGGGATGCATATTTTCGCTTTTTTTAAACTTGAATAAGAAAACATAAACATGAACACTTCAGCTGTTTCTTCATAACATCCTTTCTTCTATAAGCTGTATTCATAATATTCATTCTGATAAATGTACTTCAAATATTTCCAACATTCTTTTCACCAAAAATAATTCAATAATAAAGAACAAAAAACAAATTATTTGCGCGGAGAGTCTCTTGAATTTCAGATTTTATCGCCCTAAGTTCTTCTAAAAAAAAAGGTTTGTGAAAGTCACAAATATCTCAGAAATCTAAATCCACATGCACAACTCTGCAAGATCAAAAACATGTAAAATCACTATAATAAACGTACAAGCCGTTAATTTGTTCGTTAAAATTATTTCACAAAATTAATTCCTTGATATTATTTCGCCAATTATTCCCTCATATTTGATGAGCATACGCCTCTACTCACACATCTACACACAGACACAAAAAAAAAGTTCATTGCTTCCACCGAAACAATAAATTTTGCAGTGTTACTTATAGGTATGCCAGTTACAGAAGACGTGAATTTCAAAACATGCTTTGTCCAAAAACGTGATTTTTCGGAAAACATTGGTATTTTGTGGATATCACATCTCTCAGTTTGGTTTCGAATATAATTATGGCAACACTGAAGCTTCCCGAGTAAAATCCGCTAGGCACAAAAATAAAGAAAGAGTACCCTATTAACAGGATATTTCTATACCACTAATTGCAAACATGGAAGATGTACAACTGAATTTATTTTATAGTGGTTGTGTAAGTATGGGAATATAATAAGTACCTATTTTTTGTTGAACTTCTTTATAATTACACTTTCATTGTTGATTGTTGTTGGTGGCATAATTTTTTTTCTTCTTTGAAGTTGGCCAGTGGTGTGGAGTAGGGCTTTTAACCAAAATGTTTTTGGAGTTATTGATTACTGGGAACCAATCGAGATCTATATTAATTACTAATTAATTGTTATTGATTAAAAAGTACTTATTTTAATACTGGTTTTTGTTCTGGTTAACCAAAATGAGTTTTATGGTTATTGGTTGAGACAAAATTTATGGAAAACAAGGATAAAAACATTCTCCTCGGTAAAATTATCAATAGTCGATAATTTTCCAGGAAATAATTGCTAATTTGTGAGAAAATAATCAATAATACTGATATTTTTGAAAAACCAGTGAAAACTAATTCTTTCTAGTTATTGTTCTAGTTAATGGTTTTAGAATTTTACAAAAATTGGTCGTTGGTTTTTTGGTTATGTGAAATATTTTTATTTTAGTTGTCAGTTCCTAAATCAATGTTCTCATTTTGTACAGATTTTTTGCGGTTATTGTTCTGGTTACAGTTCTGGTAAGCTCTAGTGTTGAGTATTTTATTCTTTGTATGTATTTGGCTGAAGTTTGTTGGTGTAAGTGTGTGTGCAGCATTAATTGCTGGTATGAGTAGTAAATAGTTTTAGTTCGAGTAACATATTCAAGGGCGTAGGTGAGAGTGATGTCTTTGGGTCTGGACTCCCCCCCCCCACTCAGCTAAGACAAAAAAGCTGAAAATCTGAAAGTGTGTTTTGGTGATATTTTGTTAAAGGAAGGGTGTTAGAAGAGTCCATTAATAATAATTACGTGAACCATCTTCCTTACAATGAATTTGTCTAAGCCCTTGAACGTATTCTCCGAGGTATGTAATGGATATTTTTTGTTTTGCCTCTTAATGTAAATCACGATTATTCTTCCCAAAAATATTACAGGAAAGAGACTCCGATTAATCACAAAAAATACCAGAAACCGAAAACTTCTTTAGTTGAGAAATGTCAATAAAATTAAAAACAGGCTACTTCAGTCCAGTCCAATTCAGGTGCGGTTAACGAACTTAAATAAAATAAATTCCTTGGTGACTTATTTTTAATTCGTGATATGATTTCACCACTTAAAATTTACTTTCAATGACGTCAAGTTCCAGCATATACTCTTACGCAGAGAGATGTGAAAAAGAACAAGTGAAAATAATAGGGGAGAAATGTGTTTATATAGTTAGTCGATTAGAGATGACGATAGATAAATTTAATGAGGTTGCACTTTTCGCACTTCATCCAATATTCTTAAATATTGGAATTTAAAGAATAGAAATATAGGAAATATAGAAGAGAGGTGCAGAGGAGAGAACCCTTTCTCACTACTTTTTTAAGAAGAGATAAAAAAAAATTATTGGTATGAGAGATTCCAGAAGTAACTTCCTGCGAAGTTAGAAAATAGGGGACTACCATCACAAAATGTAAAAGGGAAGAGAGAGTAAGATATGAGTGAGAGAGTGGGAAAAAGGTTCATCTTATGGATGCACGTGCCACCAAATTTAGTGAAATATGGTGATCAATGCATCTGCATTGATAAAATTCCCACGGTCCAAGTCTCCCTAAATCCAAAAAATTAGTTACCACCAAGCCAACGCACCCACGAGGAATATGTGTAATTTTTTATACATAGGGTACCATATGGTGATTGTCAAAGATGTCTCCAAAATATCAGTCGATCACATACCTACATGGTGTAAACCACTTCTATTAAAAAAAGGGTGCCAAACAATTAGTTAAGAGGCATGGAAAAAGGGTAAAAGAAGCAAGTAAGAAGTGTAGAAAATGGATAACACAACCTGTTGACCACTATGTGCCATTTCATTCCCATTGGCAATGTATTAAACAAACCAACAAAACGCAAATATAATTGTCGTTAAATTAGGAAGAAAACGGGTGAGATTATCCAATCATTTAGATCATTTTATAAAATTAACCTACCAATAAACGATTTTTGGCTCCAAAATCTCCAACAATATTGCGTCAAACTGAAGAAAATCAAAGTAAGAATATCTCAGAACATTGTATATTGTGGTGAAAACAGAACCATTCTAGCCAAAAAATTACCTCTGTTCACTCTAATCATTAATGTATCTGTTCCTAATATATTATCTTGAAAAGTAAATGTAAACTAATCTTGAAACTGAATTCTTCACGTATTTCGACTAGATAGTGTAAAGAAATTCGAAAACATTTGAAGAACGACCGCACTTAAGATCTTGAAGTAGTGCTAAACCAAATAAAAAAATTGATTCTGTTTAAATACCACAGAGACAGCTAAGCTTTATTACTAAATGTCGAAATAATTTTGACGCATCAGACTTTGTATAGTTTTAATTTCAACTTGATTATAATATATTCAATAATTATTGACTTAATTTCATTTCTCATAATCAACTTACATATTATGTTTCATACAAGTAGATTAGGTAACTCTTTAGTTGATTTCCTCAATTCTATATACCTACTCAGCACCCACTGAAGACAGAACTACTATTTTCTGTTTATTCGTACTCCATCCTATTGCATCACTAATTGGGAAAATAATATACCCAACTGGTTTTTAATACCCCATCAGGATCATTTATCCCATAGAATGCGTCACAGAATGTTATATAACTCCATGTTTTATTCTCCACTGGCAAAATAATGGCATTATCAATTTATTGCTTCAATCCATTTTCCTTCTACTTTACTAGCTAGTACTTTTTTATACGTTTTCAGTATCCTATTTAGTTCAAACATTAATGCAAAATAAATACTCCTATCAGTGGCAATTTTATGTTTCCTCCTTTCCAACTGACTAGCTCTTATTCAACTTCTCCTCTTGAATTTGTATTCTCAAATGAAGATTCTGAACTACTCAGAGAATTATTTTCATGTCTAGTTTTGTCCACTTTCAATCACAAACTTCTTCTATGATTATAAATTTCTCTTCTTTTCCGTCTTTTCAACTTGGTTTTAGTTGTAAATATCGTATCCATCTCTAGATTTTTCGTGAATGATTTTGGTGTTCCCTTCAGAAAATTTACTTGCATGTCGTAACATTATTCGAATTAATTAATCCTATTTATGGTAAACCTCCCCTTTGAAGAAATTTCTTGCATATTTTTTCTTGAATATTACTGACTCTAAAAATTTAACATTACTTGACCTAATAAATTTTCCACGCGATGACGTAAGTAACAACCAAGAATGAGGATTAGATCCAACCAAAATGCAACTTTCTTCATCTTCACTAAATTTGGACTTTTTTTTTATCATGAGGCAATTTTCTAATTTCTGCTATCCACAGGCGAAGCAAAGTGGTTTGGCTGAGACCTCAAATCCTGAGGAAGCTCCTCCACTCCTCTAAAAAAATTTAGAAATAAATAGGCACAATTAAGAAAAACAAAAATATAATCTTACGTAATTTTACGTGAGTATTAAAGAATGACTGGACTATGAGCCACATCATAGATATTTATTATTACCACTTAACAACCTACTTGTTATTGAGCGTTGGAACAAAAAAAAAAAAAATTAAAGAAAGAAAAAACATTGCATCAAAATAATTTAATAAATGAAGATCCGTTTATTTAGGCCTTAGTGAGAGGTTAGATGAGATACCTTATTATTTTCGAATGAAAAAATGAATTATGAAATTCTCTTTCTATTCAAGAAAAAATATATATATACCTAACCACTCATCATAAATGGAGACATAAAACAAATGCCCGTAAGGAGTATAAATGAAATTACCAAACAAGTGACCATTCACGTCAATGACAAATTCACACAATGATTAAATGGAGTTAGAATTTGGAGAAAAAACTGAGGACTTTTATACTACCTTACCATTTTTCTGAATATATTAGAGAGTGAAGTGAAGTTATACTTCACCATTTTTGACAAATTCGAGTTTTTTCATGCTACGATTTTCACCAATCTACTACATACCAACCACTATAACCTCTTCATAGGAAATTTTCAGCTGACAACTTGGTTTCATTGTTATCTTCGAGATCAACTTCGTAACTCAACCAAGAACGAAGTGTTGGTACTGTCAGTATTGATTGAGTGTTTGAGTCCTTCACTTGGCTACATTAATTCTCTTCAGCTTTTTATGTTTGTAATCATTACCTATTCCTTCTTTCACTTTTATCTGTACTCTCTTTGAAATAACTGACTCCTCTGTATATTATTTAATGTTATACTCTTTATTGAGGCAGTATTTATACTTTGTTATTTATTGGTGTTTATTGATTACTTGATCTGCTCTTATTATTTTTTCGCTTTGTTTCGTCATACATTTCCCCCCCCCCCACATCAATTATGGTACAATACCTGTCAGCTGTTGCCTAATAATTTGGTTTTTCTATACCTACACCGAATATCTTTCATCTCCCAGCAATACTTGCCAATCATAGATTAAATTTGAATTTTCTCCTTGTTGCCTCGGACGGTATTAATCTCTTGATTCCTTCTGAATTTAAACAAATGCTGAAGAAGCCTAAATTTTTGTTACAGAAGGTCACACTGACGGCGACATGATTGATTTAGTACAGGAAATGGAAATTCTGAAGATGATCGGCCAACATAAAAATGTTATGAAACTTTTGGGTTGTTGTACCGAAGGAGGCGTATTGTATGTGATTCTTGAATACGCTCCCCATGGAAATCTTCGTGATTTCTTGCGAAAAAATCGACAGACTTTTGTACATGAACCAGGAATAAGTACGAGTTTCAAAGATGACAAATGTTTATCACACAGAGATTTGATATCATTTGCACTCCAAATAGCTCAAGGCATGGAGTATTTAGAATCGAAAAGGGTAAGCTGTGTGCCCAACCCTGATTGGCAATCTTCAAAGAAGCAAGAAATGAATATACATATATCTGCCTGATAGGTATACCATACATGTCCTACTGTTTTTGAATAACAATATGAAACCTACAGTAGAGACTGGCCTAAACCGGTTTCTTTAAATCAATGTAATATTTCAACCATGTCAACGGTGGAGTCGGGTGAACAAAATTTTTGGGGCTGAAAAAATTACTGACGAAATACTTGGAAACCGTCCGCTTTATTTGAAACTGAGGTTCAAATTGACATTTCACCCCAGACCTGTTAATATTTTTTCAAAAATAATTGACGGCACCTGCCCCTGGGCATCCTCCCTGATGCGAACTGCTGCTCATCATAAGAATCGAACCTGAAATGCTGTGAACATCAATTTAAGGGACATCAACCAAATGAGGGAAGAGTTCATGACGCATACTTACTTTTCCTGCTTTATTTCCGCTCGTAAAGGTTATAAAGAAAATGGCACCCTCAAACCATACCGTTATGGGTGATGTGTATAGGTGCCTTTTTGTTTTTTTATCACACAACAAGCAATATTCCTTCGTATTATTGCGACCTATAGTAATATATTAGAAACATGGTTTTTGAAACCATTTCTGAATAGAAAGAATATTGATCTAGGAAAATCATGTAGTTTTTGCGAATAACATTACCTGGTGCTTAATTATAAGAGCTGGGCTTGAAAAACGCTACATTTTTCCATTTCATTTCCGTCAGTTGAGTTTCGGAAATTTACCTTAAAGTGTTGTGTAGTTATTTTTTGTTTTCATTTTCATCATTTTAATTTCCGTTTCGATTTCCTGGTTTCACATAACATTTACATTCAGTTTCCATTTCGCGTTCCGTTTCCATTTCCATCGAAAAATATTTTTTCCTGTATTTAAAATTGTCCAAAAACGCTGTTCAAGCATCGGTACTTATATCAATATTTTTTCAATATTTTCTCAAAAACGTGGATATTTATTTTCTCAAATTTTTTCTCATCAATCAAAAACTATTTCATTAAGAAACGGAAATAGAAACGATTTATCATATGGTTTCCATTATGTTTCTGTTATTGGTCTTGAAAATAATTGGTTAAATGTTTCCGATTCGGTTTCCATTTCATAATTTTGTTGTTTTCATTTATTTCGGTTTCTAGCAAAAAAAAAAATCATGATTTCCATTTCCAAAAAATTTGATTTCCATTTCTGTTTCTTAATCCCCGCTTAACCCATGAGAAATCAGTAAAAATTCTGGCTATTTCCTTTTATGAATTTTTTTATCATTTCTTTGGTCGAACCTTTATTAGTTAATTTTGTCGTAATTACGCATTTATTTGAAAGTTATTTGATTCATTTTTTTATCAGTCATTTATTCGCAAGGTTTCACAATTTTCAAATATACCTATACGGTATGTTCCTTTGTGAGAAGTATAAACAATTATACTTATTTTGAAAAGGAAAAGCTCTTTATTCGATCTTTATTTTTTCATTTAAATAGGAGAACTTGCAAAACATTAATCTCTTAATAAGCACTTCTCACAATACATGTAGGCACTGGTAATCTTCCCTTATTCAAAATTTGAAATACTCTGTTGTGATATCCAAAAATTATTTTCATATGAATATTTAAAAAAGTTGATCAAAAATATTATTACCCAAAAAATAAGAAAACTAGACAGGCAGCCCGCAAGACTGCAGATTGCAGGAAATATCAATGTCTCAGAGATCAGAAGGAAAAATGACAAGAAACGAGCTTGCCTACATACTACCTGGAAGTATGAGGTCTTGCCTCATGATATCTCTCACAACTCGTCATAACTGGATTGCGAAAGCCCTATATTTTAGATAAAACAATCGATATAAATGAGCCACCTGATTAAACTACATGAGAATTTTCAGGACCTATTTAGCTTTCTCTTCATTTTTCCAAGTATATGAATTTGTATCAGTCATGACAGCAGCTGATATTTAACTTTCTTTAAAACCTACACATGACGCAAGAAGAATAATTTTATTATGCTCCATGAACTTTCCCTTCGTTTGATTGGTGTAGCTTCAACTTGCATAATCGGATTACGAACTCCTATAAAACTGGGAATTCTATAATAACCTACCCTAGATACCTACTGAGCACGGTGTAGATTGCTATTCCAGGGATTAAGTTTAATTTCAGAGCAGTAAATGTATTTAACTAATTAATTAATATTAATTTCGATTTTTTAGTGCGTTCATCGAGATTTAGCAGCGCGTAATGTATTGGTATCGGATGATTATGGCATTAAAATCGCAGATTTTGGATTGGCCAGGGATATCAAATCGGATGATTACTATCGCAAAACAACTGATGGCCGACTACCAGTGAAATGGATGGCACCTGAGGCTTTACTTCATAAAAAATACTCGAGTCAATCGGACGTGTTCGTACAAAAATCATTAACTAATACAAACTGATCACTGCTCTTATCTGGCTTTAATTTAAATGATATCTATACCTATCCATTTTTAACCCATTAAGGTGGTCATATGGGATCCTGCTTTGGGAAATTATGACTCTAGGTGGAACGCCATACCCCTCGGTTCCAAAGATCGAACACCTTCTCAATCTGCTTGTGACTGGATACCGTATGGATAAACCTCCTCATTGTTCGCTCGCGATGTAAGTGAAGCCAGATTTTTACCATTTTTCTATTAGCCATTCGCAAGATTAATAATATATACCTACCTATGTACCTATGTTTCTTAATAATACATATAATAATTATACCTGCTCGTAGATACGCCATTATATGCGATGTTGTTGGTCGTTTCTTCCTATCGATAGACCCTTGTTTTCGGATCTGGTCAAACAATTGGATTCGATATTGACAAAAGCTGCGAACGAAGTAAGACATTTAGAGATCTGTGTAGCACAGTGGATGGGTGTTGAGCATCGCAATCGAAAAGTAGCCAATTAGTTTACCTACATTTTTGATTCAAAGTAGTGTTGTAATTGGCGGGTGTGGAGATAGAAAACAATTTCAGGGCAGAAGGGTGGTTTGAAAAGGGTCCCGTATTTTTCTTTTCTCTTTCTTTTTAGCAGGTTTTCAAACCTGCTGTTTAAGCTCATGTGAGTTAGCGAGGTTGTGGTTAGGAGTACGATAGTTTTACGTCATCCAAGAATGAAGCTAGTCTAACTCCGAAAATGGTATTTTTCATCTCAGTGGGATGTGAAACCGATTATAGCATATCAACGAGTGGAACTCGGTAAAGACATACTTCACAAAAAAATTGAAATTCTGTTATTTCCCTTCAAATTAAGGAACTTAAGATATAGTATTGAAAGAATTATCGTCCAGAAATATCTTATATCCCACATAAGTGAGTTTTGTTTTTATGAGAGTGCAAAAGTAGCTTATCGCTGGACCTGAGATAGTTCTGTACTAGTAAAATATTTTTTTTTAAAAGTGGAGTTAGATTACTTCTATACAAACTTATTCTTTCATCCCAGGAAATAAATTAGCTTATTTTGGACTAAAGATAGTGTGGGGACTCACCGGTATGAGGAAAAGGGGCTTGGACCCCTCGACGACAGTCGCCGCCCCAAAGGGCAGGCAAATAATCGTCCTTGCGACGTTAAACACACAAAAATACGTTCGATCGTAATTACCTGTATATACTTACAGGTAATGTACGAGTACCGAATTGTGACACAATAATATGATGTCACAATTTGTACACGAACCAGCCAGCCATCTCTTATCTCGATAGGGGATGATGCAACCTGGCTGTTCTCACCAACGTACGTATTATCTTACGTACGTGTGTTTGTGTGCGTGTAAATAAGCCGTATATAAACCACCCAAATCGGCTCTAAAATCGCCAGTGTTCGGTCTGGTTCTGGCTTACCCGTATTTATGTACAAAGTGGCTGAACAAGCTTAAATTCTGTAGAATTTCATTCTGGTGAGAATATCTCTCACAACAAGGTATTCCACAGATAGTTTTGCCTGAATAATTTAGAAAACGTGGAATTAAGTTACTTCTTCATGAACAAATTATTTCATACCCAAACATAAGGTAGTATTCATTTGGTGTTGATTTAAATTTATAAGCAATATTGACTTGAAAAAGCAGTACTAAATGATAGAGGGCAGCACCAGAACAATTCTGATATATTTTATTATGACCTAAAAGTGGCAGTTTTTGACGTAGGCTAGTTTTATCCCAGGATGACGTACTTATATTGCACATGGGTGTCACAATGACATTTATCCTCCAGGGTGTCACTCAGTATTGTAATGATGCATATGTTGCAGTCAAATACATAAATCAGTTTTCCTATGAAAATTCTAAGGCAAAAGTGAAAAAGCCAGCAACAAAATTGATGTCCTCCATGAAAATCCGTTCTTAAATTTTATAGTCCTACTTAAAATATAAAATTTTTTGAGAGTAAGGAAATTATGAAATTATCGTTTTCGACTAGTTTTTTGTAGACTTATTTACATAATTAACTCGCATAAAAACGTGATGTGAATTACAATTAGTCAGAATAAAATCCAATCATTTTTCTATGATTTATTTGTGCTATTTTGGGAAAATTATCGATAATGTTTTTGAAAACGGGTTTTTAAGTGACTTGAAATTTGAATTGGCATTGAATTTTACAAACTGGGTTCTCCGTAGGATAATTAAAAAATTTAATTCCTTATTTTATATTGAACGAGCGAACGAAGCAAGTGAGAAAAGTCATGTGTGCCACAAAGTGTTGTGGAGAGGGGGACCTCACTACAGTCATAACAAATTAACTTCCTACGATAAGACTAACAAAAATATTTTAATCTTGTCTTAAATTTCAGGAGTACATGGATATTCAACTTTCAGCATTAGAAACTCCTCAATCTTCTGTCTCGCATTTGATGATTAATGATTTGGTTGATCATTAAAATAAGTTTCTGGAACCATCAGAAGGATAAGATGAAAAATGGAAAACCGATGGCTCGAATAACCACATTACATCTAAAGAAGACTTTATTGAAAGTTTTACATTAAACAACTTTTGCTTAAGAACAGATAATTTTTTTTTTTTGTATTTTTCTATAACTACAGCTCATTAATGAGTTTATTTTTTCTTGAAAAGGTACCTATTGGCCTCGAATTTGGCTGGTTAAATTGGAGGATAATGTTTTGCTCAACTTTCTCCGATCTTGCTGTTCTATCACTTTGATTTTACCTTTATCTTTCTAAATTTTCTTGGAAATTTATCGATGTAAGAAGCACATTTGGTAGTATACAGAGGAAGTTGGAAATTTCTTATGAACAGATGTACATATAATCACTTTGAAACATGACGTTGGTGACTCATAATATGACGTACTTATCCTGGAGAAAAAGTCAATTTTAAATCGATTAGCTTCTGTTTCAATTGCTTTTTCTCTTAGCCTCGATAGGTTTTCGTCTCTTTGTAACTGTTGAAAATTATAGTACTTTCCTCTCTCTCTCTTATTATTCATTGGCTTTCTAGAAGATTCTCGTTTCTTTCTGCGACCCCTTTTCCTTTCCAACCTCCTTTTATTCGCTTTCATAATCCAAGAATCGTCTCAAAATTGTCATTTTTTAAATTAACCATCTGGTCTTTAATTTCTCTAATTTCTGACACTAATTTTCATACGCCTTTTCCTTGTTCCTGTTGGTTACTTTCAAAATCTTGCGATGATGGTAAACTTTATCTCGGATTAGTGGGTATATAATCTGATGTTTTGGTCACAGATTCCTTTATTTTTTGTTTTCTCCTGAAAATAAAACAGTAAAAGTAATAAGTACCTACACAAGTAGGCTATGACTGTTTTGTGCATTCGGTTGTTGAAATTTTAAAAGTCTACTGTTTGATTTTCATTTGAGTTTTGGAGCATCCGGGCACTTTAGCTGAGGTCTACGGATCTAGTTTGGTGCCTTGAGATACCTAATTTAAATTTGGGTGCTAGCAGAAGAGTTTTGTGTCTCGCAAAATTGTTACAATCCGGTAAAAAATCAATTTCGAAAGCGTTAATCAGAGGTTGATTTTTACAAAACTGCCTCTCTGATCAGAAAAAAAAAAGTACCTACCTACCTACCTACCTACCAAATTTTTGTGAAAATATTGGAATGAACATTATCGTACTTCACACAGATGTTTTTTATGCCGAGCTTGATGTTCTTAAGAGTTTTTAAAATTTTTCAACTAAAATTAAATATTAATTTACTGAACCTAATCAACTTGAAACAAGATCCCAGAAAAATTCGACAAAATATCTCAAGTTGAAAATTTTAATTAATTGTTATATTCAAGTATGGTAGGTAAAACATGAAGGGGAATTCGGAGTACCAGACTTTGGCTTTGGGACTCTCAAAAAAGTTTGGCCATAAATCTATGTATGGTTTTTGTTGGATCAAGTTCTTCATAGGTACATGGGGCCATCCCAATTTAGATAGCGCACTATAAAACAAATTTCGTTTAACTTGATGTAAAAAGCTCTATTAATTCATCAAATGAACATAATTAAGTATCCTATGATTGTTTTCCAAACATAATGACGGTTCTTCAGTTTCATTCTATCTCCATTCCATCTCCACGTGAGTATATTTGCTTCGTATGCGGCATCCATTTGTGCATGATTCGATACCGATTCAGGCATATTTCCTGGTACATAGCTTTGTGTTTCTGCAACTCTCATTTGAGACACGGATTTGCTGTCTGACCTCAATTAATTTCTTTTCACGTTGAACATTAAATTAGCTATAAGCATACTTATATTTTCTACCGGGCCTTTCAATGCTGAGTCGCCTCTTTTTTTCGCAATAATTGACAGAAAATTTGAACTCCGTTTCTCAAAATCATATTCGAAAATATTAAGAATTATTATGCTCAAACGACTTTTTTGGTGCCCGAATGGACCCAAAGAATGATATATTCTAAAACTGAATTGTAAATTTGTATTGGAAAAATTGGTCAGAATATAGTTTTTGTATTTTAGTGCCAAGGATACTTTTCATTCCACCTGATTTTGCTTCACATATATTTTTCTTTTACGTTACTCAGATTTTTTTGGGTTACCAAGGTATAACGTTCAATACCTAAATTTACTATAAAAAGAAAAGCAAACAAAAACCCTCCAAACTGGCTGTTGCGATGAAAGTCCAAAATTGGTGAATGTTCACAATCACCAGTGAATGTCGACACCTATGGTCGACATTCACCAATCAGAGTGGTGAAAAACCAAAAAAATCACATTGTTCCGTTATTTGTGGATTGTCGACAACCCCTAATAACCTAAAGTGAACATTAGAAAATTTTAGCTTCAAATGCAACGAATATGACTAAATGTACATTTTGTTTTATATGGCTCCAAATAAACGTTTTTACCAATTTCTCGTGCTGTGAGTTAAATTCATCCGAAACACTCTTAAAAATGACGAGTTGAGGCCATAGAATGATGAATTTTTTTTTTTTTCTTCAAATAAGTTATATTTTCCAAGTGGAAATGGTGTGAGGGCAGTGATGTAATAAGTCTACCAAAACTTGTTGTGATCGGATCACTACAAGGGCCTCTCAGCAATTTCAATTTTGAATAATTTTTTTCCCTTTTTTATGATGATTGACAACCAAAAATTATATTTCGATACAAAGCTTTGCAGTTATTCGATAACGCTGATTTTTGGCGGATACGTTTAATCACTGCCTCCGCACGATTTACAGCTAATTTTTTTAATTTTCTCCTCTCAACTCCTCGTTTTTCAAAACATTCTGGGTATATTTAACTTGTAGCACGGGAGTTGCGCAAAAAATGTTCTTTAGGATCCTTGTTCTACAAAACGTACCTATTTCACGATCAGATCATAATCAGGGTTATTTACTTGACACTTTCCTTGAAAAACCGGTGTACAAATAATATTAATTATCAGCATTAACCAACACCATTTGGTGTAAGAATGTCAACAACTACTGGTAAATGTCCGAATTATGAATATCAAGTTATATTTGGCGGACTTTCACCAATATAATATACCTATGAGGTTGGTGATTATCAAAATTCTCCGAATTTCGGTCTTTCACTGTAACATACTAATTGTAACTATTCTTACTGTATATACATATCTAATGTTACATATTAGCTTAATTTGAGTGCTCGCAGTTTTTACAGTAATCCATCAAATCTTCAACAAAATGTACAGAAATGTGCGAGCACTTGCAAGAATATGTTCGAACGCTTTTTCTGTATTTTGCAGTTTTCAGAATCTGCATTTTGAATTACAGTTGTTCCGAAGTTACAGTAAACTGTAAAGTTTTACAGTACTTACTGGCCATAGGTATGTATTGAAGAATTTGAATCTTGTCAAGTGGTATCAAAATATTTTACAAATTTTTTCTGGATGTTTGTTCATTTATTGCGAATTGCTACTCTTGCATATAATTTATTTTCATTTTATGAAGATAATAATATTTTCTGAAGAAGTTCGGATGAAATAAGAATTCATTAATTTTATTGATCATCATATTATGCTATAAACCAGTTGCATTCCTTCCATACAATTAGTGTTATTGAGAGCAATTGCGAGAAAACCATTTACCGTACAGAGTTGAAATTTTGTTGAGACATTAAGTTATAATATGGTGAAGATTCTGTGACAATTTAGCTGAAATCGTACATTATCGTTGAAATTCGGTTGAGATTCTATAATTATTCAGATGATATGAACTTAATCCAGTTGGGGAAATTTAGCAATATCTCTCAAAACAAATGATAAACAATTGCTGCTAAATTTTCCGAGAATCTTAAACTAACATATCTTGATATCTCAGTCTAATTTTAACTTAATTTGTTTTTCATGATATCGCTGAAATTCTATTCAAATACCTATGTGAAAATGAAAACAAATGATAGTGCCTGTTGATATTTCAAATTTCAAATATTTTAATACTAACTTGACAATTGTGGTTCATAATGCGTAAAAATACAACCCATTTTTAGTTTCGAACAATGTTTTTGTTAACTTGAAAGGAATTATCAGAAAGGTATTCAGCCATTAATCACATTTATCATTGAAATACAAAATTTATGCGATCATCTTTGCAAAAAATTGTTTGAGTGCTTCTTTCAGTTTATCTATAATATATACAGAATACAGTTACCACGAAAACTGTAACTTTCAGTTGACTGAAAGCGCTCAAACAAACATATTATTATCTATATTAATAAAATAGAGTCCTGACTGACTCACTGACTCACTGACTCACTGACTCACTGACTCACTGACTCACTCATCACTGCCCTGTCAAAACAACTGCACCGAATGACTTGAAATTTTAGGGGTATATCACTATCATAGTGTAGGTGCTCACTAAAGGAGGATTTTTTGAAATTCCACCCCCAAAAGGTCAAAAAGTGGTGAAATGTGTTTTTACATTTTTTTCCAATATCTCTTTAATGAATTGAAATATTGAAGGAACGTTTACACTAAAATATTGTTGTATTCATTCCTTAAAAATTAATTTTTAAATTTTTTTAAGGGTTTGAAATGGGGTGAAATGTTTTTTTTTTTCTTACATTATATAAAGAAGTACTTCGTGAATAAAATCTGAAAAATTAGACAAATTGGTATAATTTAGTTGTTTTTTCATTTTAATTTTTAATTATAATTAAGTTCATTTTATAATTTAGTTTTTCATTTTTTTTTTACTTTTAATTCGCTGAATCTCAAGGCGCCAAGAGAAAGCAACACCAGAGGGGGTTGGGCCATAAAGAGGGCAGGGGGCGAAAACCACTAGTTATCTATACTTATTTGTGTATCACCTATAATGTATATATCGCCTAAATTTTTTCTTCATAGTTTTAAGAAAAATAAAGAAGGGATAGTGGTGAGATTTTCACAAATGCTACGATGTAGAGGCATGAACTTTGATAGGTAAACTAATATCATGGAGGATAATAAAGGTAGGTAAATGATATATGCTTTTAATTGCTCATTGCCTGTTTTTGTCATTTTTGTTTTGCTCTGCTTTCCTCATTATTTGTATATATTCATTTCACCATTTGTAGCTTGATTTAAAATTATGACCATTTTTATTTAAATTGTAGCTTACTCACCTGATTTTTTGCTACATAGCCTATTGCCTGTTTGCCGATTAAATTGCTTGTGATTTTGCAGCTACCAATTATGGTTAGAATTTGTTTCAGGTTACTAGTTGTATAATGTAGTGTGACGCGAGAAATTATGCGATTTGCAGACAAGAAGTATAGATAAAAATCAGTACTGTTACAGTAGATCACTTTGTTAAGCTTTGTCAGTTATTGTTTGCTTTTTTAATTGACAATATGTAGTAGTCTTTACTCTGAATTTTCCTCTTTGTGAATCTTATAATTTACTCAGATCATTTTTGTTTGGTTTTTAAATTGTTTGAAACTTCCAACGAAACTGAAATCTTGTGAATCACATGTATAAAAGATACCCTTACTGCAAAAATTTCATGCCATTTGACTAAACTGTGTTGATTTGTTGATGCCATTGCACTCGTCACATTTTACCAGGTTTAAGCATCTGATTCGTTAACCTACGTTAGTCCCATTCAAAATCATTTTTACAATTACCTATCTGAATCTATCAATCACTATTGTGCTTATCATGAAAAATTAATCGAAATTAACATTTCCATGGGCTTTTAAGCCATAAATTCGTATTCTTTTTTATCTGCACCCAGGTGGAGCAAAGTTGAGCAGTTGCTTGAAATTTCAGTTTATGTTCAATTTTTCAACTTTTACCGGATTGTCTTGGAATTGGTGCTAGACCACAACCTCTAAGATTGCATCATTTCAGGGTTGCTGCGACATATGTGCTCTGATTTCTAGAAATATAAACTCTTTTTTCATGCTTTTTGTTCTGTTTTATTTGTTTTTTTGGAAATAAAAAAGTATTATGTTAGCGTAAACAAGCAGTTAAATATATGGTGGTAAGGGGTGGTTGGTTTTTCTGGTTCCTTAGGTGTTTTGTTGGTTATTGTGTCTCTCCCTTTCTCCCCAAAAACATATTTTCCTTCAATTGGCCATGCAGCTATCACAAACTTCTTGTTTTTGCCTTTCTGTTGGTTTTGTTCTCATTGTTGTGTGACTTTTTCGGATGTCACACTATAAATATTTACAATATAATCTGTTGGATCCAGAGAAAACCCTACCCCCCCCCCAAAAAAAAAAAAAAAAAAAAACATTAAATGATAGAAATAAAATGAGTTTGGTGGTAATGACGATGTAGGGAAGAGTTTTCATATCCAGTGACCTTCTCGGGTAGAGAGGACTCGGGCTGAGCTCCTCTCACTCAATGCATTCAAACCAAATTTTGATGAACTAAAATCCGTGGATTATGATGTGGGATGGAAAGATCGCGAATTAGAATCTTGTATTCGGATATACTTACATGGCTACCGTCGATATCTAAAAAATTGCATCATTTTTTCGATTTATTATACATTATTCTAGGTATGTTTTTTAGCCGTTGTAATTTATTATTTTATTAAAAAAAACGTTACACAGACTTTTATCTAACTTGGCAGATAAATATGAAATTATAGGTGGAAATTATTTTGTGTTTGTTGACTCAGTTTATTGTTTTCACGCGAACAAATTAACTCGGTTTTTTCTAAGGAAATAGTCCAAACTGATGGATTAACATACCAATGACATGAAATATTTGTGGCAGATATAGAAAATCTTCATCCCTGTCGAGTATCGCGGTTCCCAAACGAATCACGTAGCTGACCTCACTATTTTGATATTGGCTGATGAACTTTCACTGAGCGAACAGATTCTGCCAGCTTGCATCGACTGGTCCGACTTCACACCCTTCAAGCCACCCGAAGGTCCTTTTGGAAAGGTATAACGTAGCTCAAGGAGTAAACGGTAAACCATAATTCCTTCGAAAATTCTGCAACGGGCATGCCTAATTAGTAATTAGCCGGCTTTGGTAGGCCTCGAAATAACAAATCTATAGCTACTAACTTATTATGACTTGGAACTGAAAACTTTTTAGCTATCAGGCTTCCGTAAGACAGAAAATGATGCGCATTATCTTCACAATCGCTGACTGCTATGTTGCCATACATTAGTTACGCGAATTGTATTGCAAAGCTTCGTGCCGATTTGAGGGCCAGTGTTACCCACGATAAGTTTTACGCCGGCTATGATAATGATGAGTCTCCACAGACAGTGAATAAGTTATGAAAAGTATGCATTCAAGGAGAGAAACTAAAGGAGCGTTCTGAGACTTCCAAAAAAATTGCGGACAGGTATTAACTTTTACTTAGTTTACTTGCCAACCGGGTATTAAAATAATTGACATTGTAAAAGGGTGTGGAGTGCACATGATGAAAATTATCTTTTTCATGAGAAAAAAAAACGATTGTTGCGTACCCTTTTCCCATTTTCACCTAATTTTTACCCAGTTTTCTTGCAAGTTGGGTATTAAAATCGATCTCGTAAAATAGTTGGTGGTGAAGATGATGGTAATTATCTGTATCATGAAAACTGAAATTGATAGGTACCACTTTCACCAACTTGTGTTTATGTATATAATGAATATGTAGGTGTCTATAGTATATGTATACCTAGCTCAAAATTTTTCTCCATGGTTTTGAGAAAACTACCTCAGAAATAATTCTGAAATTTTTAGAATGGGTAGTTGTTATATTGGACCAGCTCTGATAAGAGTTTGTTATCTATTGGTTCAGTAGTTTTCGAGAAAAGGGAGAACAAAACTTCATGAAAAAGTGGATTTTCTAGGATTTTGAGAAAACTACGAAAGGGATCGAGCTTAAATTTTCACGATACATTATTTTGTTGTATGGGCAAGTCTCATTGAAGTTTGTTGCCTATTCGTTTGATACTTAATTTTTGAGAAAACTAAAAAAAGAAAAAATTGGAAACCACAAAAAAATTTGGGCTGACATTTTCACGAAATGTATTGCCTATGTAGGACCAAATTTAATAGGAGTTAGACGCCTATTTGTCCAGTAGTTTCGGAATAAACTGAAAAATACAAACTTCCTGAAAAAGGGGTTTTTCAACGATTCTGAAAAAACAGCATGAAATATCGGGCTTCAATTTTTCAAAAGACATAGTCCTCGTATAATCTCTGGACTGAAAGAAGATTCGTATCTATTAGGCTAGTTATTAAGCAGTTTCCGAGAAAATTGGAAAAGAAAAAGTTGCTGGAGAAAATATATTTTGAAAACGTTTTCGAAAAAACCACAAGAAGAATTGAGTTGAAATTTTTAGAAACAGTAGTCTGCCTGGTAGGAGTTGGGTGTCGAATTGTTTAGTCATTCCCGAGAAAATTACTGGTAAAATTATTTTTCTATGACTGAAAAAACTAGTTTTCCTCATAATTTTGAGAAGTTTTCGACTGTACTTTCATTGCAGTAACAGGCTTGAGATTTTTAGTCGTTGATAAATAAAATTGGCAAAGTAGTTTTTCTAGCGAAATTCTGCTATTTTCTTCCATTTTACGAATAATAATGCTGATACCCTACTGTGATAAATTTTTTGCTAAGCTTGCCGATTCACAAAAATCTTAGGGGGGTCGACACTGCCACCCCCGTTCGGTAGCCCTCGCGGGAACTAATAATGATTCGAGAATTTAACTCCTTACTCCTTAATATCGTAAAGTTTTAAAACTTGAAAAGTTTTTAATAAAATACTATTTTTTTACAGGTGCAATAATTATATCATAATTATGGTGTTTAATTGAATTTAAAATTCGATTACAGGAACTGGAGCAGTATCCGGTGACAATGGAAGTGGTTTGATGTTTTTAGACGAGAGACAAAAATTGTATTACATACCGTACGTGGAATTGTCAGCCACCAAGTTGAATCTTTGCCATCGACTGTAGATTTTACTGATGTGGCCCACATCTATCGTGGATTAGAGCAGTTGTTCGAAATCTCAATATGTCCGAATTGGAGGAGAGCACCATACTGGGTTTTAAATATAAGAAATAATCATGTAATGGGAAAAAAATTCTTGTCTCCAGGAATAATTAAATATTTTGGCCGAAGGCCAGTACCTATATGTTTTATTTAGGCTACTTTTTCGAATTTTGATTGGAGTATAAGTAAATAAGAATGAAGGTGATCGCCAGCAGTTACTTAAAAATCAAGGTCACGAATGAAAAAACAGTAGTGTGTGTAACGATAAGTATATTTCTATTCGATAAGTCTCATATTCGTACATCATCACACCAGTAAACTGTCATCCACCTTCTATATCACAATCCATTGGATTTGCGTAGACATAACCTAGGCGCCACACTGGAATCCACCTGCATTCCATTCCATCATCACCTCAATAACACCCACGTTCCAGACGCGCTAGGACTCGTCAATAACCTTCAAAAAAGCGCGCCAGATTCACTGACCTGATATCACCTTTTCAGGTAAACTTGGATCATCATATAAATGAATTAGTATACTTTCACTGAAGGATCATCAATTACGCTACTGGTCAATTATGACATCATCCTACACGGTCCATCTCACACTACTCTCATTTTACAATTCATATTCATCCGCCACCGAATTTCCAAAATCGATGGATCTTCACTTTACCTCTCTGAAAAAGAAAAAGTGTAAGAAATATTTTCAACATTCCACAAAACTAATTCATCAAATTTATCAAGAAATTTTGACTCACATTCAAGATAAAAACTAATCACCATATATTTTGGAGCACCATGAGGGTTGAACCTTTTTAGGGGGGAAAACTAAAATCTTAAACCAGTTCATTTTCGATTCTTGCACAAAAATTCACTCTGCTTTCTACAACAATCCAGTAAAGTTTTATCCATAATTGTTGTAGGTTTTGCGACCAAAACAAAATGGATACTTTTTTCTATGTGAATGCAGTCGTGTTTTATGGTTAAAGTTTTGTGATATTTTTCAACCCAAATATCATATTAATCAATAATAGTGAATTTTTCTAATGTAAAATTAATTGAATTTTAAAGTTATTTTGAGATGTTACTCTCTTTCTTAAATTTTGTCCTTACGATTGCAGTTATTGTTTCGGAACAATCGAAAAAGGAGAAATATGTATGTTGGCTAAACTTTCCTTACATTTTGGAATTGTTCGAATTTTGGAAACCGTTTGTTTGTGAATAATGCTTAAATGCAACAGTGCGATTAATAAGTCGAAAAATCAAATTGAAGTCTCTAATGTGCGATACATATTGATGAAAGAATCTGCTTCTTCAACCAAATAATATTAAGACGTCTTCTTATCCCTCTAAACTGAACCTGGTGTTGGTGGTGAAGCAGTTTCTGGAATCGAAGTATAGTATACAAAAAATACCTGTTCTTTGCTAACTAAATTCTCCGGTATGTTTTTAATTTAATAAATATATGTATATAGAGTTTTAGAAAGTTTTGTTCTTTTTGTTGATAAATTCTTGTTCAAATTATGAAGTGGTGAGTGTTCTGAAGCGTCATCAATTATGAAGTTTTTTCATTATAATAAACGCTACAACACGTTTTTATTATTAAGAAAAAATTCAACGAAAATTATTTAGACAAAATTCAAGGGGCAAGCGCCAACTACAAATGTTTCGTTGTTTCCATTCTAATAAAAGAATGATGGGTGTTGTCAGGTTAGTACCAGTCAAGGAGGACTTTTAAAACACAAAACTAATTGATCCATAAAATAGGGTGGTTCAGTGCATTAAAGCAAGGGGTGTCTAGCAAGTCTGAAACTTTGGCTTATAAGGCCTTTTTCTGTTCATTAAAAAATATTCGTATTCGGCCATGCAAAGGGGATTTATGCGGTTACGTTAGTACCCCCCTTTGCATACCACAATTCCGAATTTTGATAGGCAAAGCGTTAGGATATTCTTTTTTTAAAAATTGAGTGATACATCGTCCATTACGGTTTTTAAGGCGCTGAGTTAAAATTTTCATTTCATTTTTAGATGAAACTTCTCATTTGGCCCCCTGTGACCCCAAGAAAGGGTTACGATAATTTTTTCTTAAAAAATGAGTGATATATCGTAAGTTACATTTTTTGAGGCAGAGTTCAAATTTACAGTTAATTTTTAGATTGAACATCTCATTTTTCGTTCAGTAACACAGAATGGGTTGATAGGGAAAATTTTGAGGATTTCATTGAATGCTACAGCCTCGAATTTGTTTAAAAAGCAAAGTTTCACTTTTAACATGTGTGATGTAGTCCAAGTGCACTTCTTTCAGGGGTGGGTTCATCGAGGGTAACCAGTTATGGTTCTAGGTTAAACGAGACCGAGTACGTATAGAGTGAATAGGTATGAAAAACCAAAAATTCATCTGTATGCATTATCAAACAATAACCAATATGAAGAGAGAAAAGAAGAAAATCGTTGACAAGTAATGACGTCACCATGCGAAAAGAAAAACGACGTACTTTGAAATACAAAAACAACCTGCATAGGCCAATAGAAAATAGATTTTCAAACAAACACGAATTTGTTTCAACTTCGAAACCGGCCAACTGCAGTTTTCAACATAACAACCATATGGGTGGCGTACAATAAAAATAAATCGTGCTTTCCATCCACTGCGCATGTATACTGGACATTGACCTTCGAATCTTACAGGTGGTACGTATAGGTGCACGCAAAAATCGTCAGTAATTTTTGCAAGCTCGGTTCAACCTAAACAGCGAATGATGTCAGAGTCCACTTTCCTACTCATTCGGCAAACAGCAAGTTGTATAACAACTCTGTTATCGCTTGGCTGCTCGTCTCGAAATTTAATAAAAAAAAAAAAACTTCTTCCACGTAAATAAGACTCGTCGTATCGATAAAATTATTCCCTACAATGGTGAACCGAAACTTCTGCGACCTTAATCGGTGGTTAAAAGTTAACGAAATGAGAATTATTTCGCAGCTGTGTTCCGCTTTATACGTGTAGAACCGCACAGCTAAGGTACCACCTATACTTAGGTCATTTTACAAAGTCGCAATGCACCGGTGTTTGAAATTCGGCTTGATTTTCGGAATCGCGGTCGCCAATTGCTGTTGGAGTACTCGTGAGTAAAAATGAATTATCTTAAAACAAAACAACTGACTGTGCACAGCAGTTATGCCTGCACTCCCATTACTTATAATTTTGATGATAACTAATTGCTGTTTATTTTTCACTGTTCGGTACCCCGTATCTAGAATCGCCTTCAGCTGCGAAGCCGTCCACTGAACACAGAATCGATAAACGACAAACTAATAGGTAGGTGTACCTATAGAGTACCACAACTGCGCAGTATAGCAGCTACCTACGTAATGAAGGTATTTCCTGATAATCGACGATAATTTAGGGTATTTGTATCGAAAATTATAAATATTTTCAGCGATGTGTCCTTCAGAAGAATGGATGCGAACGAGTAATTAGCTTTAGGCTACCTACGAGAATATCGAATCGAAACCGGTATCCTCCGTCACCACTTTAACTCCGCAACTTATTTGGAAAACCAGAATCATACTAATATTAATACCGTCTATCATTTTTATAGATATTAACGAAATTCTCATCCTACCAAAAATGTTATCAGATTTAGGGCATAAAATTCAATGCTGGTGGTTGCGTGGAAATCCATTTAAAATTCCCGGTACTTTCGGAAGTTATAAAATTCACTCGGGTAATTAAGGTAATCAAGTGCAACGGATAGCTACTAAATTCATTACCTACCTACCTATGTAAAAACTGCCAAAGAGTCAAACTGAGTAAAGTGGTCGGAAAGAAGTAGGTACTCGTGCGAAAAATTTTGGTATTTTTAACGCCATTACAAACGAAGCGTAGACGTTGTAGCACATCATAATTATGTTTCTAAGTTGAGCCGTTCTTGGCCGACCAAGTTTTCACCAATAGATTAATAATCCGATGATGACGACGACAACGAATGTCTTCGTTTACGTGACAAGTAGGTATTTTGTGAACGGAGTGGTTGGCTGTATGCACCTCCGGAACGCTATTTAAAATCACTCGTATAAAATTATGATCCCAGTTTCACCACCAATATGCTTCCAGATTCAGGAGCAGTGCACCGGACCAAACACAATGCGTCCTTCCACCGGCTACTGCGGACAATACTTACGTCGTCAGTTGCCCAACCACAGACAAGACTTGCGCAATGAGACCAGCAGAAAGGGTGCCAAAATTTACTTCAATAACACAGCGATGTACTCGAGGCTACGCCAAATACCAGGATGGCCGAATACGTGACATGGAGTTCAAATCTGTATGCTCGAATGGTTCGTGGATTCCGGAGGTGGTCAGATGCAAGAGTAAGGGTTTTATGCGATTTTTTCTCAACGGCCTGCATCGACAACCTTTGACTATATGTGGGTATACCTAATATAGTACCGGACCGCAAAAATTCCATAAGACCGATGTAATTTGTAAAGTAAAGACACGGCGGCATAAAAGTACGCAACCGGCGTGTATTTGATGCGTACTTTTGATGCTTTGATTGAGTTCACCAACTTTAAATACAATATAAGGATCATCCCTTGAATTCACAAGGATAGCGTACACAGTGGTACATAGTCGTCCTATTCAGCTCCGGCATGTCTAACCAGAAATCATTGTTCTTTACCTTCGACTACATAGTACTGGACCTGTAAAGAAAGATAATTTCTGGTAAGATATGTCGGCGCTAAATAGGCAACCAGAGCGTACCTTTTGACGCACTTTGCTTCGTTTTTATATACGCTATCCTTGTGAATTTAAGGGATGTCTTCATCTGATGTACTCTAAATTGGTGAACTCAAACAAAATATCAAAAATAAGCAGATTGTATGCTAGGGTTACCTACTTTTTTTCCGGCATGTTTTGACATTAAAAATTACATTGGTTTTATGGAACTTTATTGGTCCAGTACTTTATAGTCAAAGTTCTGTAACAATCCAGTATGATACGTGTGTGTGATGACTAATTACAACATATTTTATCAATGTTATGGCAATGGATAAAAGGGTAAAATATGGCAAGAGCACTGATAAGCTGGATGGTGACATCATCTGAGATGTGAACTATTGATTTGTCATTGTCCGGATTTTGCAGCATACTTGCATAATTTTGCAAGTAAGTACAAACAAATAAATACAATGAGTTTAACGTGCTGTGTGAAAGATTAGTTAACTTGCGATAGCGGCTGTCTTTGAGAGGCCAAGCCTCTAGCCTCTTTCAATTAGTCTAATCCCCAAAAATATTCTTCAATAAATTTATACATACCACAAAAATTAACCACCCATGTATTTTTTTATAAGCTTTTATTCTACTCGCTACTGCGATTTTAAAATATACTGTGGAATGCGGCCATCCCCTAAATTCAAAATTAAAAACTTTTCGTATTTTTTCCCCTCAATAATAAAATAAAATAAAATAAAATTAAACTCACGTATTTTGAAACGCCGTGAGCGTATTCGGCTAGGCTAAACTCTTAGCCTAGCCACGTAGCCTAAACATTTTTTCCCTCTCTTTTCACTTTCGATCTTTTCATTACCACCATTTTATTTTTAGTGGTGGTAATGACACTATACAACCTCGGTTGTTGGAAAATCCCCTGCCATTTTGTTCCGAATCATTTTTTTTTCTGTATTCTAATATTTTTACTATGAACTTTGTAATATTCATCCTCCATTTTGTCTTCGACCATCGAGGTTGACTTATTTTTTCGTCTACATTTTTATAAAAGATGAATTTTTAATACATTTTTATTTTTTTTATAATGGTTTAATTTTATATTCGCGGGCATCAAGGCAATCATTTGAGGTAAACTCAGGCTGCTCTTTTTGAAAAAGACGCCTTCTTGGACACTCAGCTATGAGGTAAATTTCTTCTAATTCACCTTCTTTCTTCCTCCCTGTTGCATGGTATAAAGCGGTTCAATCGATCACCTGGCTAGCTGAGCAGGTCTTGGGGCCCTTAACTCGCATCTTCACCGAATTCTGTTGGTGGAGATGCTCGTGGAACACTCAATGGAGTGATTTTTTAATTATGGGAAAATTGTTTTAGGCTATGTATTGGGTTGTATTGAGCCACCCAGGGTCGCATACCACATATTTTTTCCCACACACAATGATATTGTTGTTTTCTCGAGCATAGTTAATCCCCAATTCTTTTATCAATGGTCTTGATCGAGATGGAATAAATTGTTAGTCCCTTTCTTTAAAAATTTGTTTTTGGGTAATTACATCTCGCCTCACATGATCCAAGATTCCTTACATGACCTGATTTTTGATACTCCACCTGTGGTCTGTCTGGTTTCAAGGTGATGTGACATTTTCAAACCAACACCTCTTCCCAAAAACTGGCGCCCGAACAGGGACCCGCCCATGCAACAGAAGTAGTGATAGCTGAAAACTTAGGCTGTGTTAAAGTGTTTTTATCCACACACCTAGGTACAACTTTTTAAATTGCATCCTCTCCTGAGCATGGCTACCTATAATTTTAAAAAATATTCTAGGACACTGATAATAACGTAATGTTTCCATTTTAATTTCGGAAAAGCCATCCGCCATGAAAATTTTCTGCCATTTTTTGATCACAAATGTGCAGAAAATGGACGCCAGGGCGTGAATAGGCTAATGTTCAGTTTTATTAATTCTTTGAACACATCTACGTGAGTCCTACCAGCCAATGCAATTTGAAATAAAACCCTCCCTTGGAAATAAAAAAATTTTTAAAATAACGTAAATTTCTTATAAGGGGAAAAATAAAATTTCCGAGGCTACGTCATATAAATAAAAAGCACGTAGATTTCTTTTGTTTAAAAATAGAAATGCCCCTCTGAGGAGGATTGCCTTTAGTAAAATTGAAAAACCTGAATACCTCTTTTGAAATCTCATGCGGCCCAGCCCATTTCTCATTAAAACAAATTCACTTTTGGAATTTCTGTTTTTGATAAAATTTCCCATTGCCTATCATTTTATTTAATTTTCATAGAGGCTGGAAATTTTATTGTTTTTTTTTTCTTTTTAACGGTACCTCACTCCCGTCTGAGGAGGAACCCGATAATACCATAATACCATTTTTATTTGTAACTTTATGTTTTTTATGATGTAAATTGGTATCTTGCTTTGCCCGAATATATATGTTCTGAGGACATTTCTCAAATAACGTAAGTATTCTCGAAAAGTAACTTTTCACTCGGACATCGAAAATTTTTTAATTATACAAAACGTTGGATACCGTCATTCGCTCCAACTCCTTTTCTACGTGGAAAAGACGAGGTTCCCCATGAGGCTAGGATCCTACTATTCCTTTTCAACCCCTACACATATCACCATCACATTCTTCTGAGTTCTTGAGTGAATGCACAGGCGCAGTCGGTGCTCTGATTTTGAGGACCGTGCGAAGAGTGAGGACTCTAGTGTGAGGGGTGGCTCGGCCTTTTTGACTATAAAGTTGTGAAACCGTACTGTTCCAGTCCTGAAACCAATATGCCAAAAAGCCAGGGGGGCCAGACAACATTCCTGTAAATCTAAATCAGCCGAGGCTGTTACCACAAATACAACCGTAAACATGAGTACCTTGGGAGACGAATTCTAGCAGGACGGGGGCTCGAATAACGTATTAATTCCGCCAGGTGAAGGGGAGGAACTTCCCAGCGTCGACACCAGTGCCCTTCAAAGTAGGCTAAACAGGCAGGATGAGGCCATGAGGGACCTTCATGAATGTCTGAATGCTGTTTCAAACACTGTAGACCAAAAGGTTGGTGCCCTTGACCAAACGGTGGGTCAAATGAACGAGAAAATTTCGATTGTGACCACCGAGATGGCGAAAATGGAAGACGTCACAAGAAGCCTAAGTTACATACAGGCTATGTTAAACGAAATCCATGCCAAAACCCATCCGCCTACTCTGCCACCACCACTGACACAAAATAATAATAATCAACCACAAAACATCAACCCCGATTATCGATTGCATCCGAGGTTGCAAGCATTGCCCCATCGGCTTTCAGTAATGCACCCTCAACTTTTGCACCTCCCCTGACAAGTACACAACAAAATAATGTACCCCAAGAAGGAACACCTCCAAGGCGCTCTGATTCCTACGATGAAAGCAGACAGGTATCATTGGGAGCATATAAAATGATCCAGGAATCGGAGAAAAAACATTACGAAATTGAACCTTGGGTGGGGCCAACAGACCCATGCACGCCACAAATGCTCGTTGACAGATACGAGAAAATGTTACAAAATCATCCTCTCGCAAGCCATTGTAAAGCTGCTAGTTTTAGGCTAGCAATTAAAAAATATTGTAAATGGGTGGAAAATAAAGACCCAAATCTTGACTATAACACTTTAAAGAAAGAATTCCTCACCAGGGAATGGGACTCTGAAGCCCGAAGAATTGTTGTTTTAGAATTCGAAGCCATAGACCGATATTCCAGTGGCTTTGACAACTTCAGAGATTTCTACGAATTTTGGATGCGCCGACTCCATGGGTGCAATTACCATGACGAAGATATCATCAACGTCTTCTATAGAGCTATGCCCCTTCAGGCAGGTTGCAAATTCTTAAGACCCAACATAACTTTGCTGGCTGAATTTGACGATTTAGTCACAAACTTACCACAAAGGGCTGTAGTATGGCGCAAGGCACCTTTTAAACCTCCAATATCAAACATTTCTGCATCAAAAACCACCGAGGCAATCACGGATAGACTCAACCAACTTACAAAAGGTACGCCCCCACGGTGAATCATCTTCAACCCGCAGAGAATCCCCGAGGGTTGGACACAATACCTAGTGATCACGAGGGCGAAGAACAGATGGGTGTTGAGGAACATCAAAATACGGGGTTCCATGTTGAGGTTTTTGATAATTAATACGAGAAATTGATTAAGAAATTGAAAGAACAAGCGGTCCGAGATATAGTTGTCACAAAGGTTCCTCCCAGCTCCACAAACCTTGGAAGCCTAACCTACTGGAACACTTTAAACAACATCAACGCCAACATCCACAATATGGCCCGAAGATTTGGCCTAAAATTTGTCAATTTAGATCACGTGGTTCTGTCTTTTGATCATAATCGATCATATGAAGTAAATAACTATTATTTCGACAGGGATGCCAAACTACGTCTCCTAATAAAAGAGAAAATGTTCAAGGATGACAAGCAGTTTAGTACCGAAGCATTAAGTCTGATGGCTGATAAAATAGATTGGGTCAGGAAAAGTGAGGCCCCAATGATAAACAAAACGATTACCACTCCAGCAGGGAGACCAACCACGATTAAACCTCCTTCAACCACTGTTGAAAATAAAATGGAAAGCACACCGAGGGTGTCAATAGTTGTCCCTGAGGCCTATGATCCATTATCATGCGCAGGTTTTGCAAATTTGTTGGACAATGAGATTGAAGGTGGTGAGGTTGTGTTACGTGTAAGGGTGCCTGACTACATAAAAGCACCATATATCTTGTCCAAGGTCAACAACCACTTTTTTCCAAAATTAAGCGACACTGGGTCCCCTTGGACATTCGCAGAGAAAAATGTATTCGCCTCAATTCTGAAGTTATGTCCAGACCTGGACTACAAGGAAATTCCTACATCAGGACTGACAGTAAAAGCAGTGATTGGGAAGAAAGTGACCAAGGTCACACGTTCGGTTTTAGTTACATGGTACTTATATGACCATAAAACAGAAAGAAGAATCCCAGTGCATCTGGTCATGCGCATTGTCGAGGGTTTCAACATACCTATGATACTTGGTCGCAAATTTTTTGTGGCCTATCATGCGGCTATCGGTTTTGGAAAACGAAAGGGTCTAACTTTTACAACCCCCGATTTGAAAGATCATACCATAGCTATCTATGCCTACGACAAAATTAGAGACATGGTCTCCAAGGGAGAGATCCAGAATCCTCTCCATTATCTCAGGGATTGTCTGATTGCACTTGTGCAAGATGAGACAGTAAGTGGAATAGAAAAGGAGAATATGGCATTGTTCTATAACTTGGAACTACACAACAGTGCCTCTCATCCCTTACAGCCATCTACACGGGAATTAGTGCACCCTTCACTAGAGGAAATCCTTGAGGTATCCACACAGATCGACGAGGAGGAGTTCAAATCCGAAGAAGAAGAATCACCTCTCGACGTCCAACCCATATTAACAAATCACACCAACCGATACACGGACCTTCCACCTGTCCCCTCGGTTGGGGCCATTCTATCATACCAGGAAGATGAGGCTCCTGAAAACTTCGAGTATATAGCAAACACAATGGCTATCTTGAAAGATAATATCCATATACCAGAATTTACAGATGCTGAACAAGACGAAACAGCAATTAGTACCATCTTCCCCACTCCTGCTAGAATTGAGGGAAATAAAATACATTTTCGGGGACCCGATATAGAAAATATGTCCCTAAACCCCTACAATGTTGGTCTACACGATCTTTCGCCAATTTTGGCTAATGGAGTCTTCAAAAACGAAGTCCAAAGGCTTTTGACTCAGAGAAACTACGATCCTGAGTTCAAAAAATAAAGGGATGAATTCGACGATATTTTCCACCTAGAACCAGGAGCGTGTAATCTGTATAGACATCATCTGAAGGTAAAGGTGGAATACAAACCGACGATGTGCAAGACTTACCCTGTGCTCAGGCACAAATGAGAAAAAATAAGGGTTAAAATTCAAGAATATTTAGATAAAGGAATAATCAAAGGTTCCAAATCTTCATACAGGGTGCCCCTTGTCACAGTACCAAAAAAGGATGGCACGTATCGTCCTTGTGGAGATTTCCGACAACTGAACAAATACCTCGATGTGCAGGGTGACGAAGTCCCCCATATTGAACAATTAAAAACCAAATTTGCCAGATCCCGCCTGTTTTCATCATTAGATTTTTGTGAGGGATTCTTACAAATACTTTTGGACGAGGAATCGCGCCAATATTGCGCGTTTGTCTTTGAAGGGGTGCCGTACAAATTCACAAGGATACCCTTTGGCACCAAAGATAGCATGCAGGCTTTCCTCTCAGCCATAAGAGAAGTTTTTAAAGGAACCGAGGAATTTATTGCAGCCTACGTGGATGATATCTTGGTTCACTCAAAAACTCGTGAGGAACATTTAAAACCCTTAAAACTTGTCTTTCAACGCGTCAGGGATGCCCATATGACTCTGAATGAGGACAAGTGCGACTTTCTCTTAAACGAAGTCAAGTTCATAGGTCGTCGCATCGGGGAGGATGGGATACAGCCCCTTGAAGAAAGAACAGCAATAATAAGAGATTTTCCAATTCCAAGAAATCAAAAGGCTGTCCAATCCTTTCTCGGGATTGTGAACTTCTATCGAGGATTCATCCCCCGATGCGCAGAAATAGGCCAACCCCTATATCAGCTATGTGGAAATGTCCCTTTTGAATGGAATCAGGAGACGCAAGAAGCATTTGACACACTCAAAAAAGAAATGTCGCGATGTATATTAGAAGCCCACCCACAATACAATCGTCCATTTTTTATCATGGCGGACACGTCAGGCTATGGCATTGGGGGCTTCATCTACCAAGTAACAGAGGACAATCAGCCGAAGATAATTAGCATGGTCAGCAGGCTCCTTTTGCAAGCTGAAATGAACTATATGACATATGAACGAGAATTATTGGCCATCATTTATACCCTAAAAAAATTTTATTTCATGTTACTCGGGTATGAATTAATCGTCTTCACTGACCATCAAAGCCTCTCAATGCTACGTAATGAAAAATGATACTGCTCACCAAGGGTAGCGAGATGGATCACCACCCTCAAAGAGTTCAACATAAAAGGCATCAACCATATTGCGGGTTCAAAAAATGAAATTGCAGATGCCCTTTTGAGGTACCATAAGACGTATATCTGTCACGAGGATAATTTTGGGGTTCCTAACAGTATATGTCAGGCTCCAGAACTGATAGTTGGCCCTATACACCCTATACCAGAGGATGCGGAGATTACCTCGAAAAATTTCACCCAATGTTATAATGAGATTGCTGAGTTACAAAAAGAAGATTCTGAGATTTTTCTCGCCTTTAACCACCAATCTCAACGCCGCATCACCTTTGAGGATGGTTTATTCTACATCCAGGGGAGAGATGGGAAGAGGAGAGTTTACCTCCCTGTAAAAAAGAGAAAACAATGCATCACATACTATCACTCGGATGCACAACACCCTGGCATAAACAAAACAGTCACCATCATTCATTGTTTTTTTGACTGGCCAGGGTGCAAGGGTGATGTTATAGATCACGTGAAGCAATGCAGAAAGTGTATAACATGCAAGAAAGATCACTTCACCCCCTACAGTGAGATGAAAAATGTCATTGCAAAAGAGAAAAATGAGTTAATTGCGGTGGATTATTTTGGCCCTCTGCCCCATGGTCGGGGATCCGTACAAAAGATACTGGTGGTCCTTGATGTCTTCACGAAACACGTGAAATTGTATCCGGTGAAAATAATGAATACAGAAAACTCCATAGATAGGATGGAACGCTATATAGCTGAATTTGGAAAGCCCAAAAACATCCTATCGGACAATGGTCCACAATTTTCATCATCAAAATGGACGGAACACTGGAAATGGCAGGGCATCAACACCAGGTTCACCTCAATTTATTGTCCTGCCTCAAATCCTGCAGAACGGGTCATTCAGACCCTTGTGGAATGTTTGAGGATACACCTTGAAAATAAATTGAAACACTCCAAATGGCCAGACCACATAAAAGACGTGGAAAGAAAGATAAATACAACCGAACATATGGTCACTGGAGTGCCCCCCGTCCTCTTACACCTCCAGATGCGCCCCACAGTACGAGGAAGCGCCAAACTGGAAAAAATCTCTGAGGAAGAGTACTCAAGAATACTAAAGTTGGTGCAGGAAAGAATAAGAAAGAAATTAGAAGAGAGAAAAAAATATTTCAATAAATCTTATCCTCGCCCAATACAACTAAAATACGGGGACATTGCATATGTCAAACAACATCATCTATCAAATAAGGAGAAAAAATTTGCAAAAAAGCTGGCCCCCATCTACAAATGTCCATTCCTAGTTGTTCAAGAAAAGGGTAGAAAATCGTATATCCTGGAGAGCCTCAAAAATGGGAACCAGGAGCAACAACACATAAACAACCTGAAATACTAGGCTTGTATAACGTAAAATCACGAGGGTGAGAGAAATACTTTTATTTTGTAAACACCCTTCTGAAAAAATATACGAAAATAATAAAAAGAAATAATTATAACACAAAAAAAAAATAAATAAAAAAATAAAAAAATAAAAAAAGATATATAAATATATAGTACAGAAACAACATGAAATAAAAGCAAAAAAACGAAATAAAAAAAAGAAAAAAAGAAAAAAACACAGAAAGGTGTATAAATATTTGAGAAAGAAAAACAAATTTTTCATATTTCAGGCCCAGGTTTGAGCCACCAAAAAAGGTGAAAATAGTAATTTTTTACACATAGCCTAGGCTATAATTCAGGTGCACGTAATATAAAAAGCTAGGCCACCTAATTTTCGTATTTTCTCTCGTAGCCTAACTTTTTCTAATAGTGTATTTCCAGGCGGAAAAATAATTCGGCGCTCGAGGGCGCTACGAGGCGTTATAGGACGCTACGAGAATTGCACCCCGCCTAAAATTCAGCGCCGATGCCTAACACAATTAGAAGAGAGAATGTTAGTGTGCGTGTTTTTGCAGCAAGCCTTATCTCTAATACATCACACCACTTTACCATCAACTGCATCTAGGATGCCTTATCTCTAACATTAACAATGAAACACATTTTTCACTGGACTTCTTCAAGACGTTCACTTCACACACAAATTCACTTTCATTTCTTTGCTCTGCTATGTAACATAGAATTTATTTCGCTTCTCATTTTTATACTTTGCATTTTTCTTAACATATTTTTCTGTACTTGTATTTTTTTCATCTCTTCATTCATTCATATTTTTTTATATATATTTTTTTTTATTCACAATTTGAGGTCTAGGTCTTCAAAAAACACATTTTTGAGAAGCCTAACCTCTCGAGGAAACCTATTTTTGGTATTCATCATTCACCTCACCTTTCATTTTATTTTATTTTTTATTTTTTTTATTTTTTTTCTCTTCACTTTTTCATTTGACCTCGTGGTCAAAATCCGCCTACAGCCCTTGATCGTCTTGTACTTTAGCCAGCATCGAAGATATGTAAGTAAATGTGTTTCTTCTACCTATTTTGTTCTCTATTTTTTCTCAATTCTTTCATATTTTTTATTTTTTTTAATTTTTTTTTACACACAATTTTTTTTTTTTGCTCACGCATGGTGTCGTCATATTTTTTGTCGCTTTTCACGTCGCTTTTCGTGTGGTTTTATATAAATAATAATTTAAAAAAATTTTTTTTTCTCATATAAAAATCTTTAGCATGTTGGTCAAATCATTGGTCCACACAATTTATTCGTCCTTGGCAAAATACCAGGACAAATTACGTCGATTGGCCGACCCCAAGGTTGTGGCCAAAATATTGGCGCACATGCGCTTGGTAATTTGTGCGGACATTTTGGCCGCACACCGAAGGTTGAGTTTCCTACTTGACAAAACGTTCGTGCTGGCCAATCCGGCGATCGAGGCCATGTTGTCGGTATATGATTCGCCCCCACCCAACACCACCGACCTTCTCGAAACATCGTCGATCCTGGCCATTTCGGACGTAACCGAAATGCGCCTCGAGGACTGCCTCAATTTGGTTACGCCAGAGAGGTGTGAGGCAGACTCAACGAACCGGCCAAAACACCAGGCGAAGTGTTTGACACCCCGCGCTACCATCCCACCCTCCTCGAGTGATTCGTCAATTGTCAACATGGTGAAGGCTATTTCACCCTCATCGCCTTTGAAGGACTCCATGTCAGAGACCATTTCTCTGCTGGAGGACTTTGAGTCGACATTGGCATCTCTCGTGGTGGACTTGTCGGCAACGGAGGGCGCTGAGTTGGTCTCGACCACTCTCGGCGTTTCTCCCCTCTTCCAGTCAACTACCACCCTCGAGGCAATGGTCTCCCCAATGACGTCTTTGGTCTCCACACTAGACACTGCCACCATCGAGGAGGGGACCAACACAAACGACGTCATCATCATCACCGAGGACCAGCACCACGACAAGTCAGCTCAACCCCCACCACCAACCATGCGTTCCTTCGTGGCATCCGCCACCTTTGGGACGCCATTCGCGATGCCGGACACCATAGTCTGGGAGACTGCTGTGGCCAAAAAGTTTGTAGCCTTTACGGCTGCAATTTCATCGCCCAGCCGAACCACGACGACAACAACAAACAAAGACAATACCACCGTGGAGCCGTATTCACCCGGTTTTGTCATTCACCACTCCATGGTGGACACCATCAATGGGATCATCGACGCCGTATCGACTCCAGCGGGGAAGGAGAAACTAAGCCTCAAGGTTTCTATCCCACTGGAGAAACTTGGTGTCGATTATCTGAAGGCCCCATCCACCGAAACCACCACCATGGAGTCCCCCATCCTCATCTCGGACGACGAAGACAGCGACCACCCCAGCCAGGCGACAACTATCTCCAAAGACGAGGAAATGCGAGCGAGGCGAGAAATACTGCCCCCCATTTCCCAGGCTTTCTCCATTTCCACGCCTATTGCGCATCTTGTCAACTTTGTAAATGTCACCACCTCGGCTAGTGACGTATCCACGGTGACACAGGTCACTACTTGTATAACTATCCCCACTGTCATCACGACCTGCGGCAATTTACGTGTGGTTCTTCATCATCTCGACCAGGTAATAACTCCTTGCGAGGGTTGTGTGGCAACTTTGACCGAAGTTGACAGTGGTCCGAAGGAACCCACCTCCTCCAAGCCTCCGAAATCAGTCCATGAGACTAAGATAACAAAAAAGAAGGGGTCAATGGAGCGTAAGAGACCCTCAAAACCTAGGGGAAGGGGGTTATCCATGGCAAGTTTTGCTGGTTCCAACCCCGAGTGCGCAGACCTATCCCTTAATCCCCCGATGAGAATTTCTGAAGTGGCCCCGAGGTCTTCCAAGACCTCAACAACTCAGGAGAATTGGGTTAGGCCAATCTCGAAGCACCGTGGTTCTCATACTTCGAGTTCAACCACAGCCAGAATGACATCCAAGGATGTCTCTACGGTAAAATCGAGGCGTGCCCCCATTCCTGAGTCTGCTATAGGATTCACACCCCAACCTGCGAAGGACATACCTATTAGGGACATACGTTTTTTAAATGGAGAGTTGTCCCCTGATCAGGTCAACAACTTTATAAAAACAAGTCGGTCAGGTGATCCACCTCTCATGGGTCCCTGTACCCCAAAAAAAGATCTGTTCTATTGTGGCCCTGTGGCCATGCCAAAGTTCACCATCCCCAAACTATCACAGGTGACGACCGTTCCGATCACTGTCCCCTTGTCTGTTGTCACCGCCCCTTATCCAAACTCCTCAACAACCCGAACAACCTCTCGAACTAATGAACATCGCTCGTCGACACGAGCGCCCCAAAATCCTCCAAGATCCGGTAATCCCGGTTACTTGACGTGGAATCCCCCATTGTCTGATTCCCTTCTTTCTAATCTACTCCCCTTAAAGGCGATGGCTACCTTGTCAACATGCGATGGATCAACAAACAGTAGAGGCGGAGATGAACCCTTGTTTGTCTCTAGACCCTCTACCCTACACTCTGTTGATCCTGACCATTTTGACCCCCTCCCTACTACAAAGTTGAGGATGAAGCCCCCCTGCTTACAGTAGCATCAACTTTTCGATGCCCGATGGACCAGAGGAAAGACCCCCATCCCCCTCCTTTCACTCTAAACTCCCTGGTCCACAACTCCTTAGGGAGTTGACTTTACCCCCCTCTAGACCAATCGTGTTTTGTTGTCGAGTTGAAAGGGACGTTCAACCCCATCTAATTTACTATGACAACCAACAGGCTGTGTCCGTATGCGGGGAAGAACCTTTTAGTTCGTCCGTCCTGGCGCAAAGGCGCAAATTGTGTGATACACAGTATATTAGGATCCGGTGGAAAATTTGCGGGTCCAAACCTTATTGGTTTGATTCCACGGCCCTGCTGAATTTACACCTTCACTCAGGATGGTACGCGGGTGTGAAGGCTGGGCTCGTTTCGAGCCACGGAAATTCAGTCAATTTGGGTAGCG